>PVJD01000029.1:0-217755 GCA_004026545.1 Mormoops blainvillei
TGAAGGAAATAGACCAAGCTCAGGAAGCACACAGAGTCCCAATCAAGTTGGACCCAAAGAGGACTGCACCAAGGCACATCATAATTAAAATGCCAAAGGTGAAAGATAAAGAGAGAACCTTAAAAGCAGCAAGAGAAAAGCAGAGAGTTACCTACACAGGAGTTCCCATAAGACTGTCAGCTGATTTCTCAAAAGAAACGTTGCAGGCGAGAAGGGACTGGCAAGTAGTATTCAAAGTGATGAGAAGCAAGGACCTATAACCTAGACTACTCTGTCCAGCAACGCTGTCATTGAGAATGGAAGGGCAGATAAAGTGCTTCCCAGACCGATAAAGCTAAAGGAGTTCACCATCACCAAGGCATTATGACATGAAATGTTAAAGGGACTTATTTAAGAAAAAGAAGGAGGTCAAAACTATGAACATGAAAATGGCAACAAATGTACAACTATCAACAACTGAATCCAAAAACAAACAAACAAACAAACAAACAAACACCCAGAACAGGAATTGCATCATAGGTATGGAGATCACTTGGAAGGTCATCAGCTGGGAGAGGGAAGAGGTACAACGGGGGAAAAGGTGCAGGGATTAAGAATCATAAATGGTAGGTACAAAATAGACAGGGGGATGTTAAGTATAGTATAGGAAATGGAGAAGCCAAAGAACATATATGCACAAACCTTGGATATGAACTAAGGGGAGTGGGAATGCTGGAGTGAATCAGGTTACCAGGCAGAGGGGTAAAGGGGAAAAATCAAGAGAACTGTAATAGCATAGTCGATAAGATATTTTTTAAAAATCAGGTGTTAGAAATATGTGCAGATAGAGTAGGGCGAAAGAAGAAAAGCTCGGCAAGAACATAGGTGGCCCTCACAAGCAACCAATGTATTGTCATCTCCCGCCTCCCGGCCCTGTGTGCTGTGCTGGGGGTAGATAAGGTCCTGTTCTCTCCTGGGCTCACTGTGTACTTGCTGACATCTTAAGAGTATTTTTGAAGTAAACCGAACAAAGTGGTAAAAGGCTTAAACCTAACAACAGATGGTTTAAGGTGGTGTTAAAAGAGAGATCAGACATTAATGTTGTTTATAGAGCTGTTTGTAGTAGAAAAAGATATTCAAAGCTCACAGCATGACCTGAGTGGTCACACATGAACAGGGGCCATGCTCTCCTGGGTCTGAAGATTGCACTACCGAGCCCTCTTGGGTTCCAAGCATGCCTGCAGGAACTTCCTGTGCAGCGTTAACTGCAATAATGGTGGAAAAGGTAAAGTGCAAAGGTGTTGATTAAGACATAAATCAAAGGAGAAATGTAGAATGTTAGAAGCTTTGGCTTCCCAACATCATTATCTTCATCATCAGTCTTGCCATCACAACAAAAAATATTTCAATGTATATGCCTGGCATTTTACTGAACGTTTTATATATATTATACCATTTACAACTCCTCTGTAAGATATACAATATTATTTCCATGCTATAGATGGGGAACCTATGGATCAGAGAAGTGAAGACACTCATTCAGAGTCACACAGCTTATAAGTGCTAGTGTGACTCTAAAGATGATGACTTTTCTATGGGGATGAGAAGCAAGTGTGTGGACTCTTGTCAACTTCAGAGAAATCATCCAAAATAGTAGTAGAGAAAGGTGGGATGTCTATTTCTCTGGATTAATCAAAAGTTTTTAGCCTTGGCTCGTGTGGCTCAGTGGACTGAGCACTGAGCCATGAACCAAAAGGTTGCCGGTTCGATTCCCAGTCAGGACACATGCCTGGGTTTCAGGACAGGTCCCCAGTTGGGGGCATGTGAGAGGCAGCTGATCGATGTGATCCCTCACAAATCAATGTTTCTCTCCCTCTCTTTCTCCCTCCATTCCTCTCTCTCTAATAATAAATAAATAAATAAAATCTTTTTTTAAAAAAGCTTTTAGTAAAATAAATCATAAGTTTTCCTGAAGACTATATACAGACACAATTTGCCAAAAAAGCTAATGAAAGATCTGTGGAGATGCTATCTGTAGGTATTCAGTATTTCCCTGTGTCCACATCAGAGGTCAGAGCAAACCAGAAGTGTGCACTGCCCACAGGTGAGGGGTGCCAAGGACTGGAATGACACAGGATTTGTCCAAGGCACCGGAGGCAGCAGAGCTGGTGGGAAAGCACGATCCAAGAACTGGGGACATAGACTGAGCTGGGCTTGAACCTAATGGAGAGGAAAAGAGTGATAATAGAATATGCTAATAATACTTATCTTTTATTGAGACTGAGGGCCAGGTGCTAAGTTAAATGTTTCACATGGAATAAGAAGCTTATCTGAACATGTAGCTAAGAACCGTGTCTGTGAACAAGTGAGAGCACATGAGTCTCCCTCTCATGACAACTTTCATACATGAGTCGCAGCTTTAAAGGCCAGGAGACATTGCCCGTTGAGTGGATAGACAAAGAAAAGATTATGATGCAAGCAAATGGGCCAGTAATGCTTACGGGATCGTGTGCTTTGTCATCCCTATGATAATCAGATTTATTCCTGAGTGAAATAAAAAAATTATAAAGCAATGGTGATGTGAAAGCTACAAGGAGGTAACACCATTTCAGCAATAGTATAAGACCGTAAATATTAGGTTTTGCCTATCTTTTAGCTCAGTTCAAATACCACATTCCCTCAGCCACCTGTTGGATTCCAAAGGACACAGGTCTTAATCTTGGTTCTATCACTACACTGTGTAACCTTGGGCAAGTTACTTAATCAGTCTGAGGTTCAGTTTCTTCATTCATCCATTCATTCAACAAATATAATCAATGTCTAATATGTGCCGGGCTCTATTTTAAGCATTGGGGATAAATCAGTGGTGGGAAAAACAGTAGATGAAGACCCTCAAAAAGCTAATGTTCTAACAGCAGATAAGAGACAATACCATATATGAATTTAGTGCTGATAAGTGTTATGAAAAAAATAAAGCAGGATGAAGGGACTGAAAGTGATGGGGAGTGGTATTTTTTTAATTATATTGAATTTATTGGGGTAACATTGGTTAATAAAATTATATGCATTTCAAGTGTACAATTCTACAATACATCATCTGTATATTGTATTGTATGTTCATCACCCCCTGTCAAGTCTCCTTCCATCTCCATTTTTACCCCCTTTTCCATCTTCTATCTCCCTACATCCCCTCTTCCCTCTGGTAATCATGGTAATCACTACATTGTTGCCTGTGTCTATGAGGTTTTTTATTTGTTTGTTGTTGTGCTTTGTTTTGTTTTGTTTTGGGGTTTTTTTGTTTTTTTTTTGCTTAATCCCTTCACCTTTCCACCCAGGCTCCCAACCCCCTGCCCCTCTGACAACGGTCAGCCTGTTCTTTGTATCTATGACTCTACTTCTATTTTGTTTGTTAGTTTATTTTGTTCATTAGATTCCATAAATAAGTGAAATGATACGGTACTTCTCTTTCTCTGACTGGCTTATTTCACTTAGCATGATACTCTCCAGGTCCATTCAAGTCGTTGCAAAAAGTAAGATTTCCCTTTTTTTTTTAACGGCCAAGTATTATTCCACTGTGTAAATGTACCACAGCTTTTTTATCCACTCATCTACTGATGGACACTTGGGCTCTTTCCAAATCTTGACTGTCGTAAATAATGCTGCAATAAACATAGGAACACATGTATTCTTTCAAATTAGTTGTGATTGTTACGAAAGCCTTGACTGTTGAGTTGAAGTTTGAGCAGAGATCTGAATGAAGTGAGGGCGGAAATCGTTCAGATATTTTGGGGAAGAGCATTCCAGGGAGAGGGAACAGCAAGTACAAAGTCTCTGAGGTGGGAGTATGTATGTAGTGTGTGAGGAATGGAGAGGTCAGCATGACCGAGATGGTTTATTTTAAGGGGAAATGAGGGCAGAGGAGTAATAGGGGCCACAAACACTTTGAACCTTCTGAGGCACAGCACGCTTTTGATGAACTTGTGGGTTTGTTGCAATGATTAATTGAAATACTGAAAGAAAGTTGGCTCAAACATATTGCCTGCTCAATAAATAGTAGCTATTATTATTCCTTTTCTGACGATTATAAGAGTGAGATAAGAAAGGGCATTAGGATTGTCAAATCTGTCTTACAAATGATTCCCAAAGCGACAAATGGAATAAAACCCTAGATCCAAATGCTGTTTCCTGTCCCTGTTTTCCACCTCCCTGTCACTCTGGGACACTCTCCTAGTTAGGACAGTCCTTCCCTCAATGTGTTAGGATTGTCTGCTCTCACACCAAGCATGAGAGGCGTAAAGAAACTTTAGAGGCGCAAATGGAAGCACCAGTAAGTTTCATTATAACTTATTTGGAATCCTTTTATTTCGTTATTTAAAACTAGAGTGGAACTTTTTGCTTTTCCTTCCAGACATGGATGTGCTCTTTCATGAGACTACTCCACTTCTCAGAGGCTTAGGAACAGTGACTGTTTGAGAACGGAAAATGATGAGGTAATTGCTAACTTTTCAACTAATTCTTTTCATATGTTCGTTATTCAAAAATAATAAATGAAACCCACAGAATACAGTGGGCAGATTTAGAAAAAGGATTTCTTATATCATTTCTAAAAGATTTGCAATTGCACTTTGTGATTCAGAGCTTAGTAGGCACAGAATTTAGAATAACTCTGTTTATCTGTGCAAACTTTCCTTAGCCTGTTGCAACTCCTAAGTCCAACTCTTACACATGGGTGTTGGATAGAATATACTGAATAAAGGGTGTACAAAGGCTTAATTTTTCTCCTGCCTACAAAGATCTCCAAATTTTTACTATTCTGCACAGCTGCCTAGAATAGACAACAGTAGAGCTATTGTCCGTGATTCAAACTGAGGAGGAGTGAAAATACCATTAACCCTTAAAAACAGAATTATCTTATTCTTTTGATTTTGCTGCACAGTATAATGTGTTTGTGGCCATATTTGGATCATATCCGGTTAGAACACAGGAATAATAGATATCATTCAGATAATAATTAGCCATGTACTTGCAATAGCGGGATGTGAAGTCAAAGGAAAACACTAAAAATGTTGTTTTTTTGGAACATGACAAAGAGCTTTTTAAACGAATTTGAGCATTTTTTGTGTCTGACTCATGTCTGGAGGCCTCACTATGGTCACCAATGCTTCAACTTTTGTACTTTTAATTTCTATCTTTGACAATTTAAAATGCTAAATAACACAAGGCTTTCTTATTGCCTCTAAGTACATATAGTTTCTCTTTGTTTCCTCTATTTTCTGTTTGTAAGCAAATGCTACAATTTTAGATCACATGTTTTAGCCATTGTTGCTGATTACAGGAATTATAACATGTCTCAGGACAATGGACCTTACAGTTTTACCACTGATGTTTAAAATTTATAAAATCAATCCTATAAATTCTAGCTTACTTTTTTTAACTTGACCTAAATTATTTATTATTTCATTAACACTTGGTAAATTAAAACTCCAATGACAGGAAAATGATTAACTAAATTATGATAGCATGATTATTTATTTACAGAAAAAAGACTGGAAGGAAGCATACCAAGATACTATGATTGATTATTTTTGGAAAGTAGAAGTATAGGTGATTAATTTCCTCCTTGTGCTTTTATATATTTTCCAAATTTTCCTCAGTGGCCATATATTATTTTTATAACTGTATAATGTTCTATAAATTTTATATAAAGTTATATAAATTTTAATTGTAAAAAACAAAACCAAGTCCGAAACACTTAGTACATAAGTACATAAGTACATTAAAATTACCTAAAATGTGCTCTTATAAAAACAGATCCTATCAAGGGAAAGTAATTAGTTTTAAAACCTTCTGTCCTCAAGGGAATACTCAAACTTTGGTTTTATAACACAATACAAAGTTCCATGGAAACAGATACTTCTTCTTGGCAGTTCAGTACAAGGATTTTATTCCATGTGTAAAAAAAAAAAAGAACTGGGAAATTCATATTTAGCTTTAGCATCCCCACCTTAGTTAAGATGTCTTAAAATATCTACCCATTCTTCCCTGTTCATGCACCATCTGGATGCCGATGTCAGAGAAAAAAAAAAAAAAGGAACATTGGACCAGTTTGTGGCAGAATCTACCTGCATGATCAACACTGGCTGCCCAGAATCAATCTGCGGGGCTACATTTTGGCATTTTAAGTGTGGAGGATCCTTTTCCTCCACCTATCCGGCTCTTTGGAAATAAATTTCTAGGTCCAGAGCTTTACTAATTTTCTTTTTTACTGATCTTTTTAAAAAAGTAACTACTCAAGCATCCTCTCTCTCTAACTACTGCTCTTTCTGCCCTCCTGGCAGTGATGCTACCCCTTGACTTTTTGGGAGAGCCACGCAATCACTTAGGGGCACTCTTGAACAGCTGACCCTCTGGTATCTGGCAGTCCATGCTCAGCTCTGTCCATTTCCCTGAAGTTCTCCTCTGTGGGTCCGACTCTATTGAACTTCAAAGACAAGAACTGGGCACAGAAATGACACAGGGAGGGCAGAGGGGCATGAGAATTGGGCCTTGAGCACCTAAATGCTGACACGGATTTTCTTTGTTCTTAACTGGCCTAGCTAATTGTTGGTGCTTAGAAAATGTGAAACAAAAATGTTACCATTAACAACAACAACAACAAAATATATATCTATAGGATTTTAAGCAAAAAGATGTTTGGGAACCATTGCTCATAAAATGCTAACGTATGGATTCTGGCAACCTTTAAAAAAATCTTTCCAATGTTCTAGCTTGGAAACATTTGTTCAAATGTGCCTCCCTTGGGGTAGGGGGTGGACAGTAGGGGTGGAAGGGCTTAGTAGATCAAACAAGAAAACAGGTCCAGTGACAATGTCACTAAATAGCAAACCGTCTAATATTAGAGAGGAATATGACAAGCTAACTTAAGGACTAATTCTTGTTCCCACTCCAAGTACCTCTTCCCTCTGCTTCAGTTGGCTTTGGAGGACGAATGATCATTGGATATGGAATATTAATCAGTAGCAGCATAAATGTCCTTATGTACTTTGTTTAAATGTACTTTGTTTAAAGCTGAAACTAAGATAGGGGGAATTCTTGGGTCACCTTTAAATTTCCCTTCTCACTTAAGAGCTAAAAGAAAACTGTCAAAAGTCAACAAGAATGGCCAAACCAAGGTCATTGTAAAACAGAATAATAGGGGGTTCATTATGGTGTTCTTTTTACTTTAGTGGGTGGTTGATATTTTTCATAGTAAAATTTTTTAAAATTTAATCTGTATTGAATTTTTTTTCTATTATCTTTTAGTCCCCTTATACCCTCCTCCTTCCCCGCAGCAGTCACCACACTTATCCATGTCCATGAGTCCTTTTCCTTTTTTCTCAGTCCCTCCACCCGCTAACCTCCCCACCACCTGCCCCTGGTTGTCATCCTGTTCTCCTTCTATGAGTCTGTCCCCATTTTCCTTGTTAGTTCAGTTTGTTCATTAGATTCTACATATGAGTGAAATCATATGGTACATGTCTTTTCTCTGACTGACTTATTTCACTTAGCATAATGTTCTCCGGGTCCATCCAAACTGTTGCAAAGGGTATACTTTTCTTCTTTTTTGTGGTCAAGTAGTATTCCATTGTGTAAATGTCCCCTAGTTGTTTTATCCACTCACCTACTGATGGACACTTGGGCTGCTTCCATGCCTTGGAGACTGTAAATAACGCTTCAGCGAACATAGGGATAGTAAATGATAGTCATTTACGCTTTCACTTGGCCTCAGAGTAGGTTGTGAGATCTCTAGCAAGCCGCATCCCTGCCTGTTAACTTCCATAACCAGACAGAGAAAATCTGGTTAGTCTGAATAATCTACAAGGTGTTCCTTCCTGCTGTTGATTTCTAAGACACTTTCATTAGTCACATTTTTCATAGTATCTCCTTGATCTTATGAATTTCACACTCAGAGATCTAGGGCAGACCCAAGAAATTGGAGTCAGTAAGATCTGGGCTTAAATTCCCCATCTAAAGCTTACACACTTGCTTTGGACAAGTCACTTAAACAGTCCAAAGCTCAGATTTCTCTTGAGTAAAATAGGAATAATAGCGGTACTTTCTTCACTGGTTATTGTAAAGACAAGGTATGGAAAGTACTTAAACATAGGGCCTGGCACCTTACATGCCCTCAATAAATGTAAGCTATTGCTGGTTTTGTGATGGTGGTTATTTTTATCATGGCCATTACCTTGCCTTCTGGAACATCTGCCCTTGATCTATCCTTTCTGGCTAAAGGGGCAGGGAGAAAAAAGATCACACGCACACACACAAAAAAGATAGCAGAAACCTAGGCTGACTGCAGGGGGATAGCTAGTTTTTCTTGAAAGCACACACTTGCTTTGCATAAAGCGTCAAAAAGTCAAAGTATGGCACTATCCCCATACACATGCTTCAGACACTAGAGCGCAATGATTTTCCTCTTCCTCAAGCTGTGGAATTTTCTTCCTCCAACAGGTGTTTTTATGATGAGCATTATTTTATTAAAGTGCTGTAAGCACAAATCTGAAAGCTGCATTCCTGATTAAATTTGTGCTTTCTCTTTGGAGGTAGGAGCGGTGGCCCCCGTTAACAGCCCTTCCGATTTCAAAGCCAACAATCAACTAATATGTAGTCTAGACAAAAATGGCTTTGGAAAAAAAATTAATTCTAACAATTCCTTTATAAAAGTAATAGAATTTCAATCAGGCAACAAACCATGGCTTGAACACCCACAGTAAGAATTTACACATAGTATCTCTATTTCTCAAAAAGCCCTAACTGACAGGTTAATACCTGTCTCCATTATTATCCCCATTTTACAGATGAGAAAATAGAGATTCGGCAAGACTTAACAGCTTGTCCAAGGCCTCAAAGGTAGTACGTGGAAGAATATAAATTCTAGTTATAGAGATCATAGTTGGGAACATAATAAATTAACCTCATCTTCATAATAACATCATTTTTCCTGAAAAAATAATTCATGGGGATACACAGTGACAATCTCAACTCTGCCCCAAAGCAGCAAATGTTCATTACATCTCTGGTTAAGAATGCAAATGGAATACCCGCAATCATTCTATTTTATGAATTACACCTTGGTTTTTAAAAATCTACCTGATTTAGCTGGACTTCGTCAAATAATTGTCCACATGACAACTGAGGCACGGCCCTCAATATCAAGACTCTTCGAGTGGGACCAAATTCCACCTGACCATCATCTGATCACTTAAGATGAAAGCAGAGGGAATGATCAGGCCAGTGCAAGCTGGCTGACCCTGTAGGGAAAGCTACCCATTCTTTGAGATAGAATGAAAGACACCCTGAAAGATACGGGATTTTAACGTTTGTTTGTTTGCTCTTTACATGATGACTTTGATCTGGCAGAGTGCATTAAAACTCTCATGCTAATGGCAGCGCAAATTTAATCAGCCATTTGGGAAACAGTCGTAGCAATAAGCAGCAAAAGCCTGAAAGTGTTTTTGTCCTTGAACTCTAATTCTTCTTGAATCTGTAACAGAAATTATCAGAAGTATGGAAGAACCTTATGTCCAAATATGTTTACCTCAACAGTATTTACAATAGAGAAAAATCCAAAACAATCCAAATGTCTGATAAGCCAATACCTAAGTCAATTAAGGTGTAATTACACAGTGAAATAGTATGTTACCATTACAACATACATTTATAAAGCCATTACAAATTGTGTCAATATGAAAATATGTGTCAATATGATTATGCTATTGTGTCACATTTAAAACAATGCAACCTTATAAATGTAACACTTATGCTTACTTATATTAATCTCTGTGTGCCTCAGTTTCTTCATCTATAAAGTGTGACAAATATTTATAATACCTTCTTCATAGGATTGTTATAAAGATTAAATATTAGTGTAAAAGTACTTAGGGTAAGTAAGCACTAAGTGTTAGCCACATGATTCAGGCATTATTATCCTCGTCATATTGATGAGGCAATTGAGGCACAGGGAGGTAACACAAGGAGCAAAATGGCCCAGGAGCAACTAGCAGAGACTGGATTTGAACTTGGGTCTGTCTGACACAAAGTCCCTTGCCTTCAACTGCTGCAGAATACCACTTGACAGAAAGGGAAGTCAGGAGAGTAAGTCAGATTGGAAAAGAAGTTATTGCAGTTTTACAAATATTATTTGAGATGACAAGTTGTTCAAAAACTAAATCAAAGAGATCAGTATTTTGAAATTCATATTATTTTTATATTTCTATTTACTATTTTTTTAAAAGCAATGTTCAAAATTAGACATGAAAAATAAGCATATTGCAACATTGTTCTCCAGAACTAAAAGACAACTAATATCTTTTTGAGCATAAGAAAGTCAAGGCATCTCAAGAGAGGAACTCAAAACGTTTGCAGAAAATAAAACTTAGATCTAGGGAAGAAGAATGAAAAAGACAAGAGAAGATGGAAGTTGGAAAATCAT
The DNA here is from genome assembly GCA_004026545.1 of Mormoops blainvillei. NCBI lineage: Eukaryota > Metazoa > Chordata > Mammalia > Chiroptera > Mormoopidae > Mormoops > Mormoops blainvillei. Next base: position 10,454 of record PVJD01000029.1, read on the forward strand.
TACCTAAAGAAAATAGGTGGAGGGAGTTGGTACAATCTTACTCTATAAACTCCTAAGGGAGCCTAACACACAAAGCGTGGCATGGGGCAAGGAGGAGTCTATTAGCGAGGGAATGAAAGGAAGATAAACACCCTCGGGACAGGAAGATATCAGCAAAATAACTGAATTAGTGGAATCTTCATGGTAATAGTTGAGGTTTCAAGGGTAACTGTGTCTTTGAAAACAATGAAACTGATCCATGAGAAATGGTCATTCACCTTCCAGACTTAAAGCAGGTATGTGACTCAGGTTCTCAGAACTGTCATCTATAGATCTTTTAGATTTCATATGTATAAATACAAATGTAAAATATATATGTGTATATACACACGTGTGGGAACTAGGCATAAAGTAAGTGGGCTAAGAAATAGCTCTTTGGAAAATTTAGTAAGGAGATAGATCACACTTCCCTTTATTATTTTTAAAATATTAATAGCTAACCAGTTATTCATTTTAAGGATGACACTTTATCTAATTTTGCATAATGTGCAATAGGTCATCCCAGGGACTCTAAAGATTCTGCAGGTCTTTCCACACAGTGGTTTAGGACATCGTCTCTGACCTGAGTTTGAATCCAAACTCCAACATTTACTAGCTATGGAACTTTGAGCAATTTAAGTTCTTTAAACTTCAATTTCCTCACCTATAAAATGAGAATAAAATAATACCCCAAGTATACCACTATATTTAATTTTTTTTTAAAATTGATGTGTAGTAAAGTGCTTAACACTGTGCCTGGCACAAAAAAGCACCCATAAAGGTCAGCCGTTATCATGTATAGCAACTCATCAAAAAGGCCGTAAGCTCCTTGAAGGCAAGCGCTATGTCTGTTTTATCTTGGCATACCAATGCCTTTCATAATTCCTGGGACATAAGAATCTTAGCTAAATAGTTATGAAATGACAGAAAAGAAGGAAAGTGAGAGGCAAGGAAGCAGAGCCAAGGAAAAATTTATCATAAGGGAGAAAGTGGAACTATCGAATGAATTTTAATTCTAACAAGAGATTGAAGTGGGAACCCTTTATTTAACCTTCACTCACTTCTTCAGTTCATTTATTTATTCCAAAAGTACGGACAGTGCAGAAGAGACAAATATAGACAAATGGGACAGGGCCTCCAGCCTCATGTTAGATCCCGTGTGTACATACAGTAGTGTAGAGTGGCTAAATGGAGCTACATGTCAGTTTATTATTATTATTATTTAATCTTTATTGTATATTTTTGCATTGCCATTTAGTTCTCTTATACCTCGCTCCTTCCCCCCAGCAATCACCACACTGTTGTCCATGTCCATGAGTCCTTTTCCCCTTTTTCCCAATCCCTCCACCCCTCACCTCCCCAACCCCAGCTGTCACCCTGCTCTCCATCTATGAGTCGGTCCCCATTTTCCTTGTTAGTTCAGTTTGTTCAATAGATTCCACACATGAGTAAAATCATATGGTATTTGTCTTTCCCTGACTGGCTTATTTCACTTAGCATTATGTTCTCCAGGTCCATCCATACATGTAGTTCCTTTGTTTTGCTTTTTAATGTAGGTTCTTTGGAGTCAATGAGCTGTGGGCAATGGTTCAAATCTGAGTCTAGAAGGTAGAGGTTAATTGACCTGCCCAAGATTACATAATTAGTTCACTGAAAAGCAGGTGAGGGAAACAATAAAGAAAACTTGAATCTCTTTGCACCCCTCCCCAAATGGTCAGACTTATACTTTCCTAGTCTGGCATTTTTGTTTCTTTGTTTTTTTGTATTAACAATCGCTTGTGTAATGGCTGGTTTCCCTGTTAGAGAACAACCTCCATGTGACTGAGGACTGCATCTACCTCGCTCTTCCAAGAACCTCCGGCAAAAGCGTCTGGAACGGTGCTGTCCAGTCTGGCAGCCATAGCCGCACGTAGCTATTGGACACTTGAAATGGGGCTAATCCAGACTGAGATGTACTGTCAGTATAAAAGAAACATGCGATTTTGAAGACTGGAAAAAAATCTTAATAATTTTATATTGATTACATGTATAATATTTTGAATATATGGTGTTAAATAGAATATATTATTGAAATTAATTTTACCAGTTTATTTTTTTCTTTTTTAATGTGGCTAGTAGAAAGAAGTTCATTCACATATATGATTCACATTTGTGGCTTACATTTTATTTCTATTGGACAAAGAAGATGCTTCATAAGTTTTTGCTGGATAAGCAAGTGAATGAATGAATAATCAAGAAGACCTGTAGGGTTTTAGAAAGACTAAAACCAGCCTTCCCCTTGTAGGATGATGCCTGACATCTGGATGACACGCACAGGTCTCCTTACTAACCAAGAAGTCCAGAGGGTAATCTGGATATTATACCCCGCGTTCCTTAGCAGATAAACCACCAGTAAGAGAGTTTGTAAGGCACAAGGGCTTGAAATATGCTATATTTTTCCCTGTCAAAAAAAAAAGGGGGGCCAGTCATGTGTGAAAAAGCAAAGATTACAATCTTATTACAAGATTAAAACTTCATAACAGAGTACATCCAAGCAGGCCAAACTGAAAAGGGGTACGGAGAACACACATTATGTTAAACCATGAGCTATTTTATGCAGGCCTGAAACTGTGGGAAGGAAATGAGAAGGAAAATTACAGAAGCAATAGAAGAAAACGGAATTTTATAGCATTCGGAGATAATCTTTGAAGAAAAATGCTCAATGTAATGCTTTTGATGAAAAGAAAAAAATGCCCAGGAGCCAATGATTTTCTAAGTTATCCAAAATTACTCCCAAAATATATGAGAAGAAAATAAATAAGGAAAGAGGAAGAATAGAAAGAAAAAAGAAAACACCCTGGAAACTCGTATTCCAAAATGGCAACAGCAAAGTTTTCTAGACAGTGGGACTATAAAGATGTTTTGGTTCCTCGATGTGCTTTTGTACATTTCCCAAAATTTCTATAACAAAGTGTGACTTTGGAATCAGAAAAAAAATGCAATAGACTGTTCCTTAATTAAATGGATAAAGAAAGCGCTGAGTGGAGCTTAGCATAGTGATGGAATGACAAGCCAGAAAGAGAACGGGCAATCTGTGACAAGCTTGGAACCAAAAACCATCAGGTGGCTGGGCAGAGTCTGACACAGAAAACCAAATAGATCAAATAGCTACAAGAATGATGGAGTGGGTACCAGCAGGGAGTGGGCCAATGAAAGACCACATGCAAGAAATTGGGACTCAACCTTCGAAGCTCGAGGTGACAGAGCTAAGGGAACAAGACAAATGAACCAACTTTCAAAGCTAAAATGATGATGGATAGATCTGGGAGCAGCCGAAAAAGGGAAGAAAGGTCCTGGAAAAAGTCCTGAACTTTATCAGATTCTTTTTCCTGAGGTTCAAAGAGAAGGTAGAGAGTGATCGGTTAATTGTATAGTATTTATTATGTAATTTAGTTAGGAATTCAGCTGGAAAATGTTAAGCTGTTCACACACTAAAACCTGCTAAATGCAAGGAAATATATTAAGACTTTGGTCTCTTTCAGATAAGAGTGCCTGTATATTTGCTTGGGGAATCATTTATTCCACACTTATATTTGAATAACTTACTCTTTTCTAGGGACTAGGAGGGAAAGGTGTAAAACAGGAACCCCAAAGTCCGGCAACAGCCCCTGGCTGCTCTGTTTTCCTGTCTCTGCGAGCTGAATAAATGAAATATTATATTATCCAATAGGAACCAGATTCTCAAAACATAAGTGTATTGCTTTGGTATGAATGTCTAAAGATGTTTTAAAATTCCCAGTGTCTCAAATACGCTACTTAATGAAAGTTTGACCCAAAATGGTTTGGGGCCACTGAGGAAGCTGTGAATAATGGTATGGTCCCCATAGCATCTGCATTATCATCTGATGCTCTTTCTTTTCAATGATAAAGAAGAAAAATCAGATTCAGAACAGTAGAGGTTTCAGTCCTGTCCATGTAAACTAAATGAGTCAGACAAAAGGTAAAAAATACAATACAGCAGGTATATATACATCTAAAAACCACCCACTTTCTAAATAGCACTGTCAAATTTAATCAAGTACATTAAAGGCATGCCTACCTTTTTTTCCTTATTATATATATTTTAAAGATTTTATTTATTTTATTTTTAGGCAGAGGGGAAGGGAGAGAGGAAGAGAAGGGGAGAAACATCAATGTGCGGTTGCTTCTCACGCACCCCCTACTGGGGACCTGGCCCGCAACCCAGACATGTGCCCTGACAGGGAATCGAACTGGCCACCCTTTGGTTTTCAGGCCAGCACTCAATCCACTGAGCCACACCAGCCAGGGCTCAAAGCATACCTACCTTTAATCCATAGTTATATGGGTTATATAACTATAATTTAGCTTTTTCATAAGTGTCCTTCAAATACACCCTGAATGTTTTTTCCTATAAACTGTTCATGTGATATCCTTGGCAAATCTTCATTTTGTTTTCATGACAGAAACAGAATTAGATGAAAGTTCAGCAGGAATGTGGAGATCTCTATTTTACAATTGTCCGCATATTTAATACTGAAGCATCCTAAGGATGAAAAGTCAGAAAAACATAGGGTTCTTTGGGTGGGTACATTTCAAGACAGAATGGGAATCCGTTGCCAGCAGCGTCACTATCAAACCTTTTGGGAATGACCCTGTGACATACCTTTAAATTCCAGGATAGCCCCCATTTCCCTCTTTAATTTTAATTTTAATTTATTTTTGTCCATTAAATGTTTTGTCCATTAAGCGGTTAAAACTGAAGGTTACCCATCCACGGAGTAGGAAATGAAGGTTCTCATTTTGATGGACAACAGCTCAGAGATCCCTGATGTCCCAAAATATTAGGTTTCTCTTCTAATAATGTTGGAAATATTGCCTACTGTCATGATTAATCTAAGCCACAGCACAAGCTGAGTGCAGGTGACACAGTCACAGAGCAGCGCCGATGTTGGTTTCCACACCCCGTCAAATCTGCTACAAGTGCAGGGGTGAATGGGAGAGAACTGTGATACCAGGTTTCCTGGTGGCTAATAGATTGTGACACGAAAGAAGGAAACCTTTATTTTAATTCAAAAAACAAAAGCCAAATAGCAAAACTTATGTACGTGCTGAACTTTTTTTTTCTTCCTCAAGTGGAAAACATTGACTGGCTAACAACTCTTGGCTGGCATCAAGGGAAAGTGAAGGTATTTGCAGATGTGGAGGAAGACATACAAAACATTTTTCAAATCAAAGGCTTGAATTATTGCACTGGGTTCATGAAGTTTCACAGGCATCTAGACACACCATTGTCTTCTCCCTGGAACAAGCTGCCCTTTCTATTCAGGAAAGAAAACAACCCAATGTTTCTTACAATCAGATCTGTATGTATCAAGGAGCTATCTATATTTTGAAATTCTTTGCATTGTCTGTGGAAGGGTGTGCTGTTTGGACCCAACAATGGCAACATTGATTTTAAGATTTTTGAATTTTGGTTGTACAGAGCAAACAGTGAAAGAAAACTGCCGGCTTTCAGAACTACAACAACAGTGCTCTTACACAAACTCGCTTCTCCCCTGGCTGTTTTACATAGCCGAAGATCAATACTGCTCATTCAGCCAATGTTATTAACCCCATTTATCAGCTTCTCTCTTAACGAAAAAAGAATTGAAAGGATCTTGCCGACAAAGTTATGTCATCTTCCGCCGGTTCAGTCGTAGAGTGGATAATTCACTTTGTTGTGTGCCCCCAACAATTGAGCCTTGTTTATGAACTTACATTTATTAAGTGAAAGTATTTGGAAACTGATGGTACATTCAAGCTCGGTTGCCATGGGCAGTAATCCTGGCAGAAAGTCGTGACCTCCCTGTTATGCAGCGAGTAACTAATTGAAATGATACAAATTACTCCGATTCTCTGTCTGCCAATTTAGAGCCTGGTTCTGGTCAAGGGTCAAATGAGCTCCTATTCATGAAACTATGTTTGAAGTAGCTGCTACCATACAAGGGGGCTTGGTGTGGGCATCTCTACTCCTTTGGACTTTACCACATACTGTGAAGAGACAGTAAAGCAGTCAGTTCCAAAGCCTACCTTAGCCAACACATCAAAAGTGTACCGTTGTCATTCAGTTTGTGCTACCTGTCAACAGCACTGGACATGGTTTGCTAAACTTTGCTGGCTAGAAATAAGTGTTGTATTCAGAAGCCACGTAGGAAATCCGTCCTTATTAGCCTGCGTATATTTCACCGGCTCTCTGATCTGCCCACGGCACAGGAAACCAAATGCCATAAACTTGATATTGAACAATTCTCAACTGATCGGTTCCCACCAAGTGTCATCCTTTTCCGCTTCTCTCTGCCCCAGCACATATACACAGAGTTGCCTAATAAATGAGATAAATGTAAAGCCTAAAAGGTATATAGCATGCAAGTTCTTTCTTCAAAGCATAATCAGGATGATTATCTCTCTTGAGAAATGACACTAAATGTTAATCTAATTGAATCTGGGAAATGTGGCAATAAAAAGTTAATAATTTACAGAGAAACTGTTCTTCAGAAAATTCTAAGTGAATGCCCACTAAATGAATTTCAGGAATTGTGCTCAAAGGCATATAGGATATGCAACAAAGGCAACGGCTTATTTTGAATATGTGTTTTACACTACCAAAACTATTTGCTTTAAAGAACCATGCTGGAACACGTATGTGCAAGGGGGCACATGCACGTTGTCTGTAAAATACGCAGAAAAAATAGAAAAAATATTTTCAAGTCAGCTGAAAATATGAAGAGGAAGTGAGTTGGGTGTTTATACTTTAGCCTAAAGGTTGACTTCGCAGAGTGTACTCAACAGTTTCCAAAATCAGATTTCCCTACAATTAATGCATAAAGAAAAAGCCTCATATATTCTCGTTTAATTCTTTCTTTTTTTAATAGCAGAGATTTTGCATAAAATTTTTAAAGTGATATAAAACTTCCAACGCTAGGAGACGCACGCGTAGGTTGGACACCCACTATAGCCAATCTACGCTAGCACCCCCACAGATACTACCTAACCTAGAGCATCGTCCATCTCAAATCTCAGAAATTCCAGAGAAAACAAAATCCTTCTTGAATCCATTTCACATGACATTAAAAGGCTGCCTCCAAATTTGTGCTAGAACAGCAAGCTAATAAAACTATCATGCAAAGTAGCTACAATATTGAAGTTAGAACTTCCCCTCCAAATGTGCTCTGGAAAAGTACAGGGGCTTTGGGTGAGTGGCCTGCCCTATTTTGCAAGCCCCAGCCACTGTACCTCATGTGTCTGGCCAGCAGACACTATTTCTGGGTCGAAGGTAGGACCTGGGTGCTCAAATTTGTACTTTGTCAAATTGAGAGCATTACTCATAAGTCTTTCTGGTAATAAAGGACTTGAGTCGAAGAACTCTGTTTAAAGAAGAACAATGGGGTGGTTAAAAAACACTAATGTTATAGTCAGCCAGACCTGAGTTCAAATCCCAACTCTGCCACTTACTATGAATCCTAGGCAAATAATTTGGCTTCACTTGATATCAGCTTTCTCATTTTATATATATATATACACACACACACATTTTAACACAATACCTGATACAGACTAAGTACCTTTGTCAATGATAAGTCTTATTATTACAGAAAGAAAAGACTTCTGCCAAAAAAAGACAGTACTAAAATGCAATCCAGAACTTTAAAAAAACCCCAAAACTTGTAGTTAAATACTCTAGTCAGCTAGGTAAGTTACTATTATCATAATAGCTATAAAAATTCACAACACTGTTTATTTCATTACAATGATTCTAAATCTCAGAAATAAATTTCATTTGTTAAATAAACAAACAGGCCCTGAAAATACAACAGTGAGCTAGGCCAACATTTGCCCACCCACCACCAACTTACAACCTAGCAAAGCAAGGAAATCATAAGCATAAATGTTGAAATAGAGCATGGGCCTATCTGTCTAGTTTTATCCTCAATAGGACCTTACCACTTACTGTGGTAAAGACTAGAAAGAATTTGTGTCATGGGTTTTCCTCCAAACAGCCTTTCTCCATTCTAGAGCAATTTTCCCTGGGTGCTAAGCGAGGCAGGTATATTGAAGGTTCTTACCAAATGCCCCACCTTACCCTCCAGGCTTGTTTCAAGTGGAGCTTCCGGCTACTGCCTGAGCCTTTTCACCCTTGTGCTGTACCTCATCCCATTTCCTCTTCCAACCCATGGTGCCTCTCCCTACCCTCCCATCCTCCAGACCCATCTCCTATGTCACCTCCTCCAGGAAGGTGTTCTTTCCCAGTTGCCCAAGCACGTTGTTATCTGTTCTTCCTCTGGACTTCCCAGATTCAGGAGCTGGGGGCCACAGCCTATGTCACTGCCTCACTTGCTTCTGAGTATGGCCCTTGAATAGATCTCTATGTTGCATAACTCCAAGTAGGCCTTTAGCTTCCTGAAGGTGAGAATGAAGACTCATGCCTAAACACCTAACACTGGGTCTCTTGAATCTGGGGACTTCAGTAAGTGTTTGATAATGATGATGATACTGTCTTGTGTCTCAAACTTAGACTTTTGTCAAAGGATCAACCCCAAGGAACTAAGTATGAAACCAGCAGAGATAGTTATGAGTGAGTGACTCTCCTGATTCTAAAAGAAATAAACAGACCACCAACAGTACAGAGCCACTCCACCCCTTCCAATAAATCCGTACATCAGTCAAGTCAGTCAACAAATACTTAATGACCATCTATTATTTACCAGAAATTGTGGCAGGGCTTGGGGATGCAGTAACTCATGAAGTTTACACTTTTGTATATAAGACAGACACTTAAAAACTGACTAAAACTACTGAAGCCCAGTTTTTTTAATGGATAAAAAACTTAAACAGATATTTTACAAACCAAAGTATACAAATGTCCCAGCATCATGAGTCATTGGGAAAATGTCAATTAAAACCACAAGGTGCTACAACCACACATTCATTACAATAGCAAAAATTGAAATGACTGACAATACTTAGTGTCGATGAGGATGTGGAAAATTGGAACGCTAATATATTGCTGGTAGGATTATGAGACGGGACAGCCACTTTGGGAACATTTGTCAGTTTCCTATAAAGTTAAACAGACTTTATGACACAGGAATTCTACTCATAGGTATTTACTCTAAAGAACACATACATCTTCCAAAGACTGTACTCGAATGTTTAAAGCAATTTTATTCATAATAGCTAAAAACTGGAAACAATCCAAATTTCCACCAGCAGGTAAATGGATAAATAAATTGTGATATATCCATACAGGAATACCACTTTGCAATAAAATGGAATGGACTACTAAAATGCAACAGTAGCCTGCTCAGCATAAAACATTATGCTGAATTTAAAAGGCCAGGCACAAAGAATACATATGGTATGATTCCATTTATATGGAATTCTAGTAAGAGCCAACTAAGCAGCAGCCACGGAAAGCATGTCAGTGTTGCCAGTGGCCAGGTAAAATGGGTAGAATAACCCGCAAAGGGACATGAGGGAAATTTTGAGGATAATGGAAATGTCCTGTATCTTGATTGTGGTGGTCATTTCACTGTGTATACATTTGTTAAAACTCACTGGATTAGCTCTGGCTGGTGTGACTCATTGGACTGAGTGACAGCCTGAGAACCTAAAGGTCGTTGGTTCGATTCCCAGTCAGGGCACATGCCTGGGTTGCAGGCCAGGTCCCCAGTTGGGGATGCGTGAGAGGCAACCAATTGATCTATCTCTCACACATCAATAGTCCTCTCCCTCTCTTTCTCCCTCCCTTCCCCTCTCTAAAAAAAAAAAGTAAATAAATTTTTTAAAATGAAAAAAAACTCACTGGATTGTATACTTTAAGTGGGTGCTGTATGTTATATATAAATTACATCATAATAAACTTAAAAAAATGCCATGAGTATTGCCAAGAAGAAATACAGGTTATATTAATTGATAAACTAGATCTTAAGATCAGTAAAAATGTCCAACTAACTGTATAATTAATTTAGTCTTAATCTGTATTTTTTTTTAAATAATCATCTCCAGTATGTGCTCCTCCCATAACCAAATTATCACCTCTTTGAGGGCATAAAAGGAAAGGAAGTGCATGTTAATTAAATACCTTGTATAAGCGTGGCATTGTGCTAAAAGATTTGTGTAGGATATCTCACTTAATACTAACATTAATCCTGAAAGACAAGTATTATTATCATCACTTTATTATAGTCAGTGAAATTAGGTCTCAAGGTCACCCAGTTTGCAAATGGTGGAGCTTGAGTTTGAACCCAAATCCGCATCGCTTCAAAGCCCCAGCTCTTTTCTGTGGTACTCCCTGATTGACCGTGGTTGATCTTTCTCTGTTCACTGTGTTTATCTTAGGATATTCCTTTTCCTCTTCTGATTTCTTCCCCCGTTCTTCACGATCCGACTTAGGACCCCCTTCCTGACATAGAGACCTTACCTTCTTCTGAAGTCCCAGACCAACAACTATCTGTGTGACTCAGTGTGGCATTTAATCTTTAAATGGCTAATTCCAGCATCTAATTATTTTATTGTACAGGTCTTGTCTCCCCAACCAGCCTCCAATTTCCTTGCACGCAGGGATATATTAGCTGCAGTGACATAAAGCCAGTGAAATCATAATGGTTTTAATTAATTTGTCACTCATGCCAAGTCCAACAAGCCATGGTGGGGAAGGAAGTTCTCTAAAAGCTTGGCTAACAGAGTTCTGTAATTGCAGTGCTCTTCGTTACACACATGCTAGGTACCAACAGTGGGCTAGATACTTCACGACTGTCAGCTCATATTTTTTCTTTTTCTTTTTAAAATATTTTAAACAGTTTTATTGAGGTATAATTTATATACCCCCAAATTCACCCATTTTAAATGTATAATTAAATGATCTGGGGGAGCATTGGCTGTGTAGGTCAGCTGGTTAGAACACCATCCCTACGTGTCAAGGTTTCAGATTTGATTGCTGGTGGGGCACATACAGGAATCAACCAATAAATGCATAAATAAGTGGAGCAACAAAAATCAATCTCTCTCTTTCAGATAAATTTTTAAAAATTTAAGCGATTTTTTTTGGTAAATGTACAGAGTTGTAAAACCATCACTATGATCCTGCTTTAGAATATTTTCCTCACCCCAAAGAGATCCCTCATGTCTACTTGCATTCGATCTCTGTTCTGACTCGCAGCCCCAGGAAACCTCAAATGTACTCTCTGTGCATATATATTTTTCTTTTCTGCACATTTCACATAAGTAGGGTGATACCATAGGCGGTCTTATGGGACTAGCTCTTTGACTTCTAGCATAATGTTTTGGACATTCGCCCGTGTATCAGTAGTCCATTCCTGTTTACTGCTAAACAGTGTTCCATTGCATAGATATACCATAGTTTGTTTAGCCAGTCGCCTGTGGATAGACATTTATATCCATCAAATTGAACTGCTTCCAATTTTTTACTTTTATAAATATTCTTAGCTTCCAATATCTCTTTCAGATACATCCTTTGACGTTGATTTCACAAAAGAGAAAAATCAAGGCTGAGAAAGTAATTATCTTGCTCAAGTTCAAATAGCTGGTAAAACATAAATTTAATCTCTTTAACTCCAAAGCCCTGGCTCTAAGACAGTAGTTTTCAGATTTGAAGCTTTGGCTAACATGAAAATTTAAAGAAAATAACACACACACACACACCCTGTTTTTAAAAAAATGTGAGAATAAATCTATGTTTGCCATCTTCTGTATTTTGTAAAAGGCATTAAAAAAAATCAACAGCCATCTACAATTAGCAGTGTTTTATTAAAGAAAGAGTATCTCTAACACCTTTAGTAGAAGAATGAATTAGGCCTTATAGAAAAGCTGGCTACATTGTCCTCATTTTTCTCATTTTTCTGCAAAGAGTTATTGAAGACAAGCCCTTATTTAAGAACCAGTGTTCCTAGCCACTAAACTACTGAATTAGCAGGGCCACAAACTGGATACACTGAATTAGATAAAATACTTAGTGCTTCTTTTTAAAATGATATTGGGTAAAAAGTCAAGGCCTTATTAACTTTATTTCAATTGTCTAAAACAGATCCCTCCCAAAGGGCTTGTTCTTTTACAACAGTAAAGTGCAGTGAGGTGGTCCCTCTTTTCCAGGAATAGAAGTTTTTAATCCCATAATACACCTACCAACAGTTCCAGTGCCCTGAGGCGAAGAGCCACATTCCAAACATTGAAAGACCACAGAAGCCAGATTAGTTTATATTTTCTTTCCCTGAGAACTAAAACGTATGTAAAGGCCTTGGATGGCAATTCCATGGCAACAAATTTAAATCTCGAAGGTTTCATTCAAACCCAGCCTTCACAGAAGCTGAAAGAAACGTTGAAGTCTTGCTGACATTCGTTTTGTGGTTTCCATCCAGGTCCCAGTGGAACAAATGCCATAATTAGCCCTCAGAAGAGAGACCAGAGATTGACTACAAGGTCCCTCCAGTCATGCCTCCAGGCCTTGCTGGACTGGGACGCTCACACTGTCGCTCTCTGCTTTGTAGCTGTTTGTGCAAGAACAAAAGGACTTCAGTCTCCCTTGCTATTAATCCAACTCCACAAGCATGAAATTTACAGACACACACAAGAATTCATCATTGAAACCTTTTCCCCTTGTCATGTTCAGCTGCTGAAAAGTGGGCACACTCTTGGATATGAATGTTAATAAAAAGAAAAGAAAAAAAATGGACAAGCTTTCTGAATCAGTTACAGGCTCCCTCCACCTCCGCCCCAGCTCCAGGTCGACATCTTGGGAGATTGATCTTTTGGAGGAGAATGTGAGCCTGCCCACAGCCGCTAGTTTGGGAAGATTTTGTTAAGTTTTATTATCACTCTGAAAGTCAACTACTTTCTCTTAGTAAATAAAATACACCCATAACGTAAGAGCAATAATTCAATCTGCAAAACGAGTGAAAAAAATAGCACCGAAGAGTCATAAAGTGAATACTATTTGATTAAAACCAAACCAGTGGTATCAACTGGCTTTGCTCATTTAACCTGTCTCCTCCTCATCATACACTCATCATTTAGCTGCAGGGTGGATGTGTTCACACTGAACTATTAATCTGTTTCAAAATGCCATAACATTTCCATGAAGAACTTCCTAATTTTTTTTTCAGAAATTAAATGTCTGTTTAAAGTTCATTCTCTCCTGCTGTAACTAATTGAAATGAGATTTGGTTTATCTTTATGACATGGAAATGGGATGGAGTTTCATAATAATAACAATAAGGATAACTCGATAGATTTTAGAAGTAGTAGTTAATAATTACAGTAATATGGGGGAAATTAGACTCGTCTATTGCCATCTAAACAGATGCCATCATTTGTAGAGAAGTGTGAATGAATGTCATGTGACCTAACTACCAGCTCCTGATTTTGTTATTTGCTTGGACTGAATTTCAGAGCAGCACCATAATGAGCTGGGGGTCTCGAAAAAGAGCTGCCTCAATGATCAAAGAAAACGCCAGTACAGTGGACGAGAAATATGGTGAGCTGCACTGCAGGCGTGATGGGAAGAGACTGGTCGGGGCAAAATCCAAAGGGGAGGCTTTTTCTTAGGGTCTTTTCCCATCAGTACGCCCAAGAGTAAGTCAAACCAACCTGCAGCACTTTGGAAACTGCAATAAAGTTTCCCACATATTGTTCCACTTGATCCTCACAGTATCCCCTTGAGAGTGTGCAGTGATACTTTCTCCATTTTACAGTAAGTTCACCGAGATCCACAGAAGTAAAAGACTTCTCCAAGATCACAGAGCTACTAAGTAGTGGACTTACCATTGAAAGCCAGATGTACCTGTCTTCCATTTCAAATTCTTTTCCTTTATCACCCTACCAAGAAAATCGGGGACCACGTATGTTGGGTTCAGATGTTAATAGAGAACTCGATTTCCCTTAATCGCCAACCCAAGTCAGCCTCCCACCACCAGCATGAGGCTTACCTTACCCAGAAGATACACCAAGGATACAACTTGCAACTGGCTTAGGGTTACACACTGCTCTAATTCATCATCATCATTATTATTATTATTATTGTCATCATTTATATGGTCAACGGCCCATCATTTATTGAGCACCTGCTCAGAATAGAATGCTGTGTGTCTTTCTTCAACTTCACTTTGCAAATAATTTATGTGGCTACAGGCCCTGTATGATTTGACCTCTGCTTTCCTCTCCAGACCACTTCCACCTCATCCTCATTCCTCCAGCCTTAGTGAACACCGCTGTCAAGTCATCCGAGACGCCAGACTCTCGTTCACACAGGCCGCTTCCTCTGTGTGGAGTGCCCTTTCCCAACCTAGCCCACCCCACTTTGCCGGTTATTCTTGAGGCCTCGGCTTGAACAGCATTTCTCAGAGGTCTTTCCTGACTCACACAGATGGGATCCGGTACCCTGAAGGGCAGGCTCTCACGGTACTCTAGACTTCCCCTGACAGAGCATCCACTGTACTCCATGAGCATCGCTTGTTTAAAATCTGCCTTCCTGCTAGATTAGACCCTCCGTGAGAGAGTAATTGTGTCAATTACTTATTGATATTTTCCAAAGTATAGATGAGAATAACACCGTTAACACAACAAATATGTGATGTTTGAATGAGTGAATGAATGGGAAAATTGAGACTCAGGGACATTAAACAATTTAATTGGCTCAAGACTAAGAGTTTCTTCATTCAAATGTAACTAGGTAGAGTTAAGGAAAAAAAAAAAGATGCTTTAGGAAGCATGCAATGACCATCTCAGTCAAGATTGCAAACCATGCCCTGCAGACCTCCCCACACATTTCGCTCAGCTTCGGTTTTTAGAACGTATTACCTTCTCACATGTTGTTCATTTTCATTCCCACTTCTCACACACATGTAGCTTTAGTTAGCACTTCTTTATTATGATTAGTGCTTATTGTTTCCCCTCCTGAAAACGTGAGCTTCACGAGGACAGAGGTTTTTGTTGTATGGGTCTCTCTTTATGGACAGTGCTTGCCATATCGTAGGTGTTGCAGAAATACGGGGTGGGCAAAAGTAGATTAGTAAGAATAATTAACGATACAGTAATTAATAAATAACTAATATAAGAATAAACTCTGTTTCATGTATGCACAACTGTAAACCTACCTTGGCCCACCCCTGTATTTGTTGGAATTGAACAGAAGGAATTCTTAGGGTCTACATTTTTTTTTAACACTTATTAAACAAAATATATTTGTTTAAGTACCAAAGATGGCAAGTTCATTAGTTACATGAGATGGGATGTGTGGTCATCCGTTTCCCTTAGGGTTCCTTACTGACCGTGTATTAGGACCTCATTGCACCCTTAACCTGGTATCCCATTCTGTAGCATAAGGGTCGTGGTCCTTGTCCTCTGTCAGCTGGAAGGAGTCAAGAGTTTGTGTTAGTCCTAAAGGTGACCAACCCTTTGGTAATTTTTTAGTGAGAAAAAGAAATAGAAGAAGCTTATTCATCTCAGAAACTCTGTGAAAAGGCCTGGAAACCTGGGAATTCAACTGGCTCTATTTGCAAAAATGTGCAGAGGTGATATTTATTAAGCACTTGACACTCCAGAGAGAACACTGCTGTACAAATATGTCAGGCTGCTTTGAACACAAGCAAAGCAGGAATCAGATTCTATCTCCTTGCTGTATCCCAAGCCAAGGTGACTGTCGTGGCTTCATCTCAATGTATTTATCTCATCACCAACACTCATCACCAAGGGAGCTGCTTCAGACCTGAGCCGTAAAGATTATGTAGGGAATAGTGCTCAGATGCACTGTACAACATGCCTTACTTATGCCAATGAGTTTCAACACTCATGCATTCCAGATGAGCATCAAGCTCTGTGATGAATAGTAAGAACAGGAATTCAGACTGTAATGGATGCAAAAAGTAAAGCAATACTAAAGTTATTGAATGAGACATCAGTGTGGAAAATGGTCCTCTCTTCTCCATCCCCCACGCAAAAGCCACGGTTCATTCTCATCGTCTCTTGCCTGAATGACTATGGCAGCCTCCTCACTGTTCTCTATACCTCCGATTACTCCCTGTACTGCAGACATAAGAATCTTTCTAAAATGCCTATCTCAAATGATAACGCATGCAATGTCTTCTCAGCTCGTCCAGGAAAACTCCACAGCATGACCCCCAAACCCCTCATGACCTATTCCCCCACTCATCTCTCCACACTCTTCACCTCCCGCTGCTCTACATGCACTCTGTGCTCTAGCTACATGGAATGACCTATCGTTGCCATAAGTACACAGGATTTTTATGTTCCTTTGCCCTTGTATATGTTGTTGCTTCTGCCTAAAATGCTTTTCCTGTATTTTATTCAACTCATTCACCATTTGAAACATATCTCAGAGCATTCCATCCTAGTCTGAATTAGATTCATTAGACAAGTATTTCTTTCATTCCACAAATATTATTGTCTGCCTACTGGAGATATAATAATGTGGTAGTTAAAAAAAAATAATGGACCCTGGAGATCCCTGGCTATGGTAGTCATGAATTGTTTGGTTTGGGAATCATGTATGTACTTATATGTCTTTCAACTCAAAAGGAATAAAAGTCCTGGTATGCCGTATCCCACGTCACTAGTTAATTTATTTAATGCTCTGCTCCACAAATATTCATTGAATGCTCATTGTGTTGAGCCATGTGAGTGACGTGGAGCTCCCTGAGCACTGCCCACTAATCTCCAAGGTTGTCCTGTCCACTGAGGAAGTGAGCTGCATGCATGAAGAGCACTAAGCTGCGGCAGTGCCAGGTTTTGCCGGAATTGTTTTATTTCCCTGTCTCACCTACTAGACTGTGGCTATAGGACTAGAAAAGAGAGAGGAGCTGAGATGATCAAGAAGGCTTCTGGGGGTGGTGGGAATGCAGCTGAATCTTAAAGGAAGGATATTTCCATCGGGGACCTTATTCATCTTTGATTGCCCCCTAGTGTCTCCAACAGGGAATGTAAATGTGTGGAACGTGTGCAAGCCACCAGGCCCAATAGCAGACAACTAATTGGTGATGGCTCTGTTCCCAGACTCAGCCTGAGAATCCTTCTCAAGGCATCTATTGCCATCACTGAATGATCAGAGATTACACATGATAAAACTGGAAGCCATCTCTGGTAGCTTAACATCTTGGACATGGTAGTGCTGGTATTAGATAATTAATCAATACCCGACTTAGGGAGAAAGAAAAAACCATTCTTGGAAGTAAAAACTACTCTAGCTACTCCAGTGAGAAATGAATGGTTTAGGAAAGAAGGTTTTGTGCTGTGTGAAAACTCAGGTTTATCCCTTTACCCATAAGCTTCTTTCATTCAAAGAGTGACAGTCTCAGTCTGGGCTTTTGAAGTCAGACTGAGCTAGGTTCAAATCCTGAATTTTTCATTTATAATCCACATGATCTAAAGTAAGTTAACTCATCCCTCTGAATCTCAGCTTTCTCAACTATAAAATGGGAATAATAATGCCTAGCTTATTCTATAGTTCAAAGAATGTATAAATCCTATTCCACAAATCCAGACATACAAGAATGGCATACTAATTTATTAAATTAAATCCAATGTTAAATCTCTAGCCCAACAGGCTGGAAAAGAAATTCCATCTCTGTCATAAATGGGACTCAACTTCATACTCTCATCTCTACAAGGTCCCAGCAAGGCCCCTCCTCGGCTCACTGCAAAATCTTAGTGATTTCCCCTTCACAAAGTCAAGCAGAGAACATCTCTTCTGCCACTTCTCAGCCTTACCACAATTTCTGAGGACAGGAACTGCCCAACAGCTACCTGGGCGTCAGGAAAAATACAATGAGAGCCAAACCAAACTAGTATGTCAGTTAACGATCTCGCTATATCTACAAAGTCTCTAACACACTCCCTGACACATGTGTATACCAATTACTTTTTCATTTGTTCAACAAATGCTTACAAGTCCCTGCTACTTGCAAGACACCATTTTTGAACTGAGGGTTTCTCAACAACATCACTATTGACACTGTGAGCTTCATCCTTCATTGTTGGTGGGGGTAGGTGGTAGGGGCTGATGTCCTGTGTTATTCTAAGATGTTTAGCAGCATCTTTGACTCCTATCCACTAGATGCCAGTGGTAGGCCCTACCCTAGTCATGACAACCAAAAATGTCTGCAGACATTACCAAGTAATTCCCTGGGGCCAAAGTGCCCATAGTTTAGAACCCCTGAACAAAATATACATGAGAAAATCACTGTGAGAAGGATAGACAATAAACACACAAATATATTTATAACCTAAGTTCAGGTATGGAGGGGTGGGAGATGGAAAATTCCTTTCCCCATTCCTTCTCTGTATAAATAAGAGCCAAGAACCATTCTGAAGACAGTACCATAGGCATCAGGCCCTAATGAAAAGATATTTCATTGATAAGCAAAAGTTACAGAAATGGAAATTGAATGATCTGGAATAACATCAGAACGAAATAGGATTATAATTTAAATAACATATTGAAGGATCAGCATTCGTCTCTTTGAGACTTATTCTGTGCATGGAAAAATAACTTCATCAACAGAAGCACAGAATATTCACGTACTAAAAAATATATATATATCTATTTCTCCTGCCATCTCTCCAGTTCTAGGCTATTCTTTTGAACACTTTGAGAAAAATTTAGAGAGTGCCCCTATTCAATAAAGCCTTAAATTATGAAATAAGGCAAGAGCATATAATGATAAAGAATTATTTGCATCATCACTGAAATCATTTTTATCACGATGTCACTTAAAGAAAGTAAAATGTGGTTTTAAACAACTAGATTTTAAAATCTCCTTACATATATAGCTTTTGTACAATTTATAAATCCAAAGCAAATTTATAAACTAATATAAGCAAGGCCACCAAACTAATGAAATTCAAGTTATATAGTGGCTATGGTTTTGCTAAAACCAGCTTCCCATTCTAAACCTGCCCATGTTTCCTGGCCTGCCATTACCCCTGTATGCTGTGTAATTTGGTTCTCCCACCTCCATTCTTACTTAGAATTACTGTGAAACCTTTGTCCTTAGAGTGAGTAGTAATATAATTTAGCCTTCCTATGGTGTCAACACATCATTTCCCTGTTAATCTGCTGCTTCTGTCCTCATTAACCCACTAAAACGAACCAATCTAAACATAAATGCAAACTTAGAGAAAGTCACCACAGGGCAATACCAGGGTTTAAGGGAGTCATTACAGTGTCCAGAATATGCTTATAATGCTTTTTCTCTCTTCTTTTCTAAGATTATCATAAAACTCTAAATTTAGAGGCTTTTGTAGAGAACTCTAGGACCCCTGATAATATATCCAGGGAACCCTAGACCCCAATTTGAGAAGCACTGGTATAATGTCTAATAGCATCAGCATCAGAATGTCTAGGATTCAAAATTCTGGCTCCATCACTTACTAAGAATATTTTGACCAGTGGCTGTTAAAGGACCATGTGCCACCCAAGCCTGGGTGCCAAGGGAGCTTACACCTGAACAAAACAGGCCTGCGGCAAAACCGAAGTCATTCGTTTCTGTTGCTCCGCCCCTCTCCCCAGTGCCTCCGTTCCCCTCTAGACTCCTCAGCACCACCCCTACTTGAGATGCCCGTTTAGCTCCTATTTAGCCATCAGTTCCCCAATCTGTTTCTCTTTATCCCCCTCATAAATCCCTTCCAAAACGCTGGTGTAGAATGGTTATTTGGGCTTCCAAAAATCTTTTTTTGAGCAACTACTATGTGCTAGGCACATTAAATACTTAATTTTATTTCATCCTCTCAGTATGTCAGCCAAATAGCTGTTGGTAACCCTCAGATGCAAAACTACTGCATCTCTAATACCAGGCACTGTCTTTAGGAAACAGAAAAAACTCAAAAATGTTTATTGAATGAATGAATGTCACCTTGACTGAAGTTACAGAGCTAATAACTAATAAGCTGTAACTTTGGTCAAAAGTTATTAGCTCTGTAACTTGGGAAAGAGATGCGATTCAACCCCAAGACAGACTCCATGGCTTTTAATGCTCTTTCCTCTACACAAGGGTTGAGGAACTCTTTCTGTAAAGGGCTAAATATCTGGTCTTTAAGAGCCATACAGCCTCTGTTGCAACTGGTCAACTCAGCCATTGTAGCACAAAAGCAACCACAGAGGCTACATAAACTCGCGAATGTGGCCGTGTTCCATGAAAACTTCATGGACAGATACTGAAGTTCAAATTTTATATAATTTCCCATCATAAAGTATTATTCTTCTTTTGATTTTTTTCCCAACCATTTAAAAATGTCAAAGCCATTCTTAACTTATTGGTTACACAAAAATGGACAGTGAACTGGACCTGGTTCATGGGTCACAGTTTGCCAACCCCTGCCCCACACCAGCCTGCCTCCTGAGCTTCCTACCCTTGTAAGTCCTACCCCCAACTAAGTGGAAGGAAAAGAATTCCAGATGGTAGAATTTCAGACCCTGACCAGTTAAATAGGATCAAATCTTTCAAATGCTTCTGAAGTTGTGCCGATCTCTCAAAAAGCATGTGCAAAGCTATGACTTCAGTGTCCAGGGTACATAATAACTTCCCTCTAACCATAGCTCTGCACACTGACTTTCAAAAAAGTTCTGTATTATTTCAGGATAAAGTCAGGTGCTAAATAATAAAGTTGGTCCATTCCAAGAGGGCAATTATCTAATCTGTTAATGAAAGAGCAGTCACATATCATAGCAAAATCTCATCTGGTATATTCATTAGAGGCAAAATTAAGATAAGTGAAACTTGCTTTATCTCCTTATTAACTCTGAAAAATGACTACATATATTTTCCAGATAAGAGGCTGTTTAGAAGACGAACCTCTATGATATTTTATATATGTAGTTTTCATTTTCTTCCTACCAAGGAAATTCAGAATAACTTGCCTAACTGTAAATCACAGTAACTAGTTGTTTTTTCTCTCTCCAAATGAGACATTGCCTGACATCTAACATGTGGCAAGAGCTGAAAAAAGTTTCCACAAATTGGTAAAATTCTTTCTACATGAATATGTAATGTAATCTTCTTGTTAAACAAGAATAGATAATTTCCCTCAAAATGAATGCAATAAAGGGGCATAGAAAGAATAAATAATTCTAATACTGTTCTTTAATTCTGCTTGTAATTTTCCAAATTCCAGACTGATGGCAACATAGTGGGCCTATTCTACTACTCATATTTCAAAATGTCCACGCTCATTGGGGAAAAACACAGGGACAGTGGTTGCTAAAAAGCCCCCAAATGTGGTGAACTTACATCATTTTATAGCAAAAGAAAAAGTCAGTATTTTTTCATATCTGCTTATGTTATTTATGCCTGCATTCAACAAACATTTATTGAGCACCACCTATGCTCCAAGCATTGGGAATCATATAAAAATATAGTCTTCGTCCTCAAGAAACTCACAGTTTAAATTATGAAGAAGATGAATGACGGCAACAATGTTATGTTAGGCACATAGTCACTGATCATGTATCTGGCACTGTGCTCAACAATCTACTTACATAACGTCATTTAATGCAACCCTCTCCCCCCAAAAAATATCTTATGAGATAGGTGTTATTATTATTCCCACTGTACGTATTAAAAAACGGAAGCTTAGACAGGCTCATTAACTAGCCTGTGGTCATGTAGGTAGAAGTAGGTAGACCTGAGATAGAAACCCAAGAAGACTGACTCTACAGCCCACTAAACTAGAAGCTGTATATAAATACCAATAATACTATATTGGGAGTGGTACCTGTCCTAGGAGAGGGGCAGTTAAAATGCCACAAAAGTTAAAGAATGGAGAGCTAACTTTTGACGAAGTCAATCAAAGGAGACTCCATGGAGCTGGAAGAGAAAATTTTGAAATAGGAAGAAGAGAAGAAAGAAATTCTAGGCAGAGGAAGCAGCGCGAGCAATGGCACGAAGACGGGAGACGTGGGGCAATGTTTAGGGAAAAGCAGGTAGGTCCAGTTTGATGCCAACTGCACATTAATGGGAAAAGCAGGAAACAAGGTAAAAAGAAAAGTGAGGGTCTACTCAAAGAAAGTCATTCAAAGTAGACATTTGTATGATGCTTTAGAGTGTACAAGATCCCATGAGACCGCTATTATCTTCACATCACGAGTGAGAAAACTAAGGTTCAGAGTTGTCAAAGTTACTGCCCCGAGTCATGCAAATTTTAGATCTCATTAATTTATTCAAAAGCTATTCATTTGTGCAGGTATTGTGCCAGGTACTAAAGACAGCCACAAACCACACGGAGTCATGGCCTTCACAGCACCGCCAGTCTAGGTAGGAAAGACAACCGTTACTACAATCAACTACGGCGTGTGTTTTAGAGGAAGAAGCTCAAGGTGCTCTGTGAGCCTAACAGTCCAGGACCCACCTGGAGGCAGGGAAGGCCTCAAGAATGAAGTTTGTTTGAGTCTGAATCTGAAATATGATGTCACTGAAGATGGCGTGGGGGAGGGTCTATGACAGAAATATTTGGGCCTTTCTAAATATGTGTGAAGGCCCAGAGGGGAGAGAAAATGTGGCATCTTCCCGACAGCGACGAGTTTAAAGAACAGAGTCAAGAAAGCAGTTGCTACAGAGATTAGTAGACACCAGATTCTGAGGACAGAGGAGCAGCCATTGAAAGTTTTTAAGTAAGAGGTGGGTGGAGGTTTAAGGAAGAGGGGTGACATGGTTAGATTTGGTGACCAAAAGAACAATGAAGATGTAGAGAGAGCTAGGATTCGATAGGGCAGGATCAGGGCCAGTCTGAAGGTGTTCGGAACTCAAACCTAAGACTACATGATCCAGAGATTGTGGCCTCATCACTTTGTATCTACTGTTTCTTGAGAAGCTTTAAAAGAGGTGAATGACACCAGCAGATCTACATATTGAGAAGACTAGCCTGGAGCTGTATGGAGGAGTCAATGATGATTCATTCTTTATTTTTTTATTCATTCAATAAATACTTGTGGACTGCCCATGATGTGCTAGGCACTATGTTGTAGTTTTAGGCCTCGAGATAGAAAGAATGGTGTGTCATTAGCAGAGCTGCAAAGACATTTTTAAAGTCCCTTGTCTAATATTCCTTTAAGACCCAATTTAAAAGTCCTCATCCAAGAAGCCTTCTTTCCCTGTCTCTGCCCTTCTGATGCTACTTAAAACTTTCCTTAGTGTCGCCACTTACTCTGTTGCATGCAATCACATAGCCCTGCAACTATTATTTCAGAATCAGCCCTGGCTGGTATGGCTCAGTAAGTTGAGTGCTGGCCTGTGACCCCAAATGTTCACAGTTCGATTCCCAGTCAGGGCACATGCCTGGGTTGTAGACCAGGTCCCTAGTAATTGCTACACAAGTGTCTTATCTCAAGTGTAACTCAGGACTCTCACCTGCATTGTTTTTCTGGGGTGCATAAAGCAGTGCTGGACATACTACAAGTGTTTAACTAAGAGGGCTGAGTGATTGGATGAATGAATGAACATTTTTAAATGTTTGCTGCTATGTTACATTTTATCATGTTGGGTTCCATTCTCCTCATGGTTCCTTGAAGACACTAGTTACATACTTTTTAACTTACAATTTTTTTTTAAATCAGCCTGTACATATCATAGTACCCACCCGTCATTACCAATTCTTACATCTTGTAATATGCATTAAAGGTATGATGACTTGAATTATAAACATTGTAGTAATTAGTGTTGCAAAGTAATTCAAGAGAGATATAGATTTGTATGCTTGACATTTTTAAAACACCTATTAAATGTAAAACATGCTTTGTATCTGCTGATACGCTCCTGTTTCCTACAGGGAAAAGGGAATGTGCATTAAACACTTCTTACATCCCAGTAAATGTACTAGGAGTTGCATTTGCATTATTTCCTTTCTTAAAAAGAACTTATTTACTTATTTTTAGAGAGAGGGGGAGGGATGGAGAAAAAGGGAGAGAAACATCGATCACTTGCCTCTTGCCCGTGCCCAACCAGGACTGAACCCACAACCTAGGCCCTGACCAGGAATTGAACCAGAAACCATTCGCTTTGCAGGATGACGCCCAACCAACGGAGCCATACCAGTCAGGGCACGTTATTTCATTTTTAGGTTTCACAGTAAAAGCAGTAGAATACATGCAGGAATTTTTACTGCTCAAATTTTTATTGTCTACTGGATGTAACCTGAGTGATCAGGGAACATGTTTTGCATCATGTGGCCTCCAACTGGTCATTACTCAATTGTAATAGGGAATTAGTGCCTTACCTTTCGAAGGCTGCGGTCCCCGGGAAAGCGCTGTTCAGCAGCTTTCTTTGAGCGGCTAGTTTAACTCGCTCGCTTTATTTTCTCCTATTAACTATTTGTACTTATAAGGTGTGCTGCTGTTTAAGGTCTAGACACCTATCGCTTTTGATCTGGTTTAATGCTTTGTTATAATTTGGTGACTTTTAGGTTTGTTTCTATTCTGTGTTGATCTCTCAATTCATGATCTTGGCTTGCAATAATAAAATATACTTGTATCAATTCCCTAGGGTTGCCATAATAAATTACCACAAATTTGGTGGCCTAAAACAACAGCAATTAACTCTCTCACGGTTCTGGAAACCAGAAGTTTGAAATCAAGGTGTTGGTAGAATGGGTTCCTCCTGGAGGTTCCCAGGGAGAAGCCATTTCATGCCTCTCTCTCAGCTCCTGGAGGCCGCCAGGAGTCCTTGGCGTCCTTGGCTTGTAGCTACGTCGCTCCATTCTCTACCTCTGTCTTCACATGGCCTTCTCCTCTGTGCCTGTATGTCTCTTCCTCTTCTGCCTTTTATAGAAAGATGTGCCATTGTATTTAAGGCTCATCCAGTTCACCCAGGGTGATCCCATCTCCAGATCTTAACTCAATTTCACCTGCAAAATCCCTTTTTCCAAATTAGGCCCCATTTGCAGATTCCAGGTGGGCATATCTTTTGGGGTGCGCAGGGAGTGGGCACCATTCCACTCATTATGATACTTCTAGCTATTCTTTTTTAACACAAACTTTAATACTGAAAATCTCACAAGAAAAAAAAATAAAATAATTATTATTACAAGTCTGAGGTTCTATAGCTCTTAACCCCATTTTTTCCACCCACTAATACAATCGTTTTGTAATAAAATTTTCATTAGAAATAAATAACTCATATAAATGAATAAATAACCCAAGTTTTCTTAGGACTTTAAGAAGTTCTGTAAATGAGTTAATACCTATAAAGCACTGCAAATAATAGCGGACACATAGAATGCATTACACAAGTTAGATAAATAAAATTAACAGTGTGTTATAGAAAAGCAGACCATATTATTGTCCCATTTTGCAGATGAAGTAATAAGAAGCTCAGTGAGATTCAGTTCTAGCCCAGGTAGTGAGAGGTCATGATTCAAACTCACATTGTCTGACTCCAAAGCCAATGTTCTTCTACTGTACCGGGGTATCCTCAGGGAAAGCTTGGAGGAAGAAGGCTGAAGGTCACCCTGACTCTGTTCACAATGACCCCCACTGGTTCACCAGAGAAGGGAAGTTCATCAGGGAAGGTTCTGGGACTAAGTCAGAGATCAATTACCATGAGATTGATTTGAAATTTGCTGAGACATAAGAGATATACAAAAGCCTGAGAGAAAAATAGAAGCAAACTGAGGGCTAGTAGAATAAAAATGAGGTTAGATGCAAAATAAAGGAACTAGGGAGGCACTGGTAGTTGCGCGAAAAGTGGGATTAGATGAATATAGAAAGTGAGGTGAGTCATTGGGCAGGTAAGTGCTATAAACCACCCAGTAGCTAAGGCCTTAAAGGGCCAGGCCTCCCTGCAGGACATACTTGATAACATCTTCCTAAAGGCTGAATGAAGAGACACCCCAACCATGTGTGAGGTACAGAAGAGGTGCTATTTCTCACTAGCCCCAGAGCACAGCACACAAGAATGAAAACAGGAGAGAAGGAAATCAGGTAGATTGAGCTTTAGAGAGAAATGCAAAAGGTAGGCCCCTGAAACCTGTACCATCGAAGAGAAAGGTTATCGGCACTTAATTGGCTATAAAAAAGTGCTCTCTTCCACTTCTCTAAATTTTCCAAATTTCCTAGGCATAACATACTCTCATTTTACAGTAGAAAGACAAACAACTATAAAAGGCACTCTGTTAAAAAAAGAAAGGAACATTCTTTGTAGGCCACACACTCTGGCATGGACTCATTGTATCAGCTGAGAACTAATAGAGGTCAAAGAAAGAATGGGCAAAACATATAGAAACATCAAGATAAATAATAATAGTAATAAAAGTCCATGGCATTTTAGAAGGGTGACTATATCTGTTATGTTAAGAGCTTTCATTAGGAAAAGAAGAAAATTAAATGGAATGATGAAGGAGAGGGGCAGCTAAGTGAATACTTTGAATGAGTATTTATTGGAGAAGACAATGGGGAAATTCCTGTTCCAAGGACACATTTTATGGCAAAGCAGAGAACGGCCTTGACAGAGTTTCTTCGGTCTCTGAGGAGAGAGGGATGGAGCAACTTGAGGGACTCTGTGCAATAAATCACCAGGACCAGATGGTATTCATCCATGGGTTCTGAAGGAGATAAAGTGGGAAATCATGTGTTCAGTGACAAGGATATATCATAGATGCTTAAAAACAGCCAATATCCCTGAAGATTGTGAAGTCATTAAGATGGTGTCACATATGTATGGGGATGTGTGTATGTGTGTGCACACATGAGCAAGGGTTCATGCTTCTTGCATGTGCTGGGGCCTTTGCGAGGGATGAAGGGAGATTTTCTTTTTGTCAAGAACCAAGAAAGATTCCTTGATGGAATAAAGGACAGAGGATATTTAGGTAGGCAAAAAAAAAAAAAAAAGATAAGAGACCAAATTTTAGAGATGTTTAATAACATTTAAGCCATTATTTTCCAGGTTCTCTGAGAGATGCTGGGGATATGGAAATAAATAAGCATGCCCTCTGGCTGATGGGAAGGCTCACAGCCTAGTGATTTCAGTTATTTTCATTGGCTTTGGAGGGCAACTGGCAATGTCGCATCTTCAAACACGACCAGAGGATGCAAGAAACACCTAGTAATTTTTTCCAAAAAATTAGAAAGTTTTCTAATTTTTTCTTTCATGTTGTTTGGCAAAAGTTAGGGGCCTAAAAAACTGGGATAGAGCTTCACCTCCATCTCATAGGAGATAATTTCTATATTCTAAGAATTATCTAGTACTAATGATAACAAAGAAGCTAAAATTTATTGAGTGCTTAGCATGTGCCAATATCTTGCTCATCTCATTTCGTTCTCAGAACAGTTAAGTGGTAGGCCTAGTATTTTAATCTTTGTAGTCTAATTCCAAAGCTCATGCTTTTACCATTACTCTATACTGACTATATATGTTTTATTTATTTATTTACTGACTATATATATGAAAGAATAAAAAGTTTCACAAAACAACTCTTGCCCTTGCCACATGTTTCATGAAAAAAAAAATAATGATACCAAATCTCCAAATTGATTCTGTGGCCCCCCAGTGGGTCACAGCCTACAGTTTCTTTAAGAAAATGAATGAATAAGTAAATAACCACATTCTCTCTCTCTTTTTAAAGATTCTATTTATTTATTTTTAGAAAGAGGGAAAGGGAAGGAGAAAGAGAGGGAGAGAAACATCAATGTGTGGTTGCCTCTCACGTGTCCCCTACTGGAGACCTGGCACACAACCCAGGTGTGCAATTTTACTGGGAATTGAACCGGCGACTCTTTGGTTCTCAGGTTGGTACTCAATCCACTGAGCCATACCAGCCAGGGCAACCACATTCTCTTTGACTTTGAGGAATTCTAAAGCTAAATGAAAGCTTTGGTATTACAAGTTCAATACAGTGATAAAGGTGAATCAGACCACTTTTAAATTGTCTTGGATCATTTCAGAATGCTATTTACACAAGGACAGGCATGTTTCTTCCACTCGCTCTCTCATGTTTTTACCTAAACAGTGTTGAATCAAGTTCTCTGGCTGTTTTCATTGGGAATGGACGCTGAGAGTTAAAGAACTATTACTTATATTGATCTGAAATCTGACCACCTGAAATATCTACCTACTGAGTCTAGCGATACCTGTTAGGGACACACAGAATATGCAAGTAATTCTCTACCCAACATCCTTCAGATATTTGGAATGCCGTCATGTTCCTCCTGGGTGCTGTCCTCTTCTGAGTAAACATTTCTAGATCCTTCAGCCACGTGTGAATAAAGAGAGAAAATTGGACCCAAATGGGCCTTAGCAAAAAGAGGCTTCGTCAGCTTATAAAGTAGAAAAGGCCAAGAATTGTTCTAGCTTCTGGAACAGTCTGATATGGGGTCAAGGTAAAATCACCAAAATAGACTTTCTAGCTCTCTCAGCACTGCCTCTTCCATGCTGGTTTCCAGTCTCCCTTATAATATGGCTTTTGCAGCCCCAGCTCTTACATCTTCTCTTGAGTAAAGTACAGGAGGAAAAAATGAGCTTCTTTCCCAGAAGTTTAAGGAAAAATTCTCTTACATCTCATGGGCTTCGATTGGGCCACATGCTCAGTCTTCCACCTATGACTGTGGCCAATGGCACAGATTCGCCAAACCTAAGCCCCATGCCCATCTCTGGAGCCATACAGGCTGAGAGAGTAAGGGGGTGGTCTTCTTACAGGGAAATTATTGAATATAGGCTGGGTAATAAAAAGTGTCTATTGGACACTGTTGCTCACACTTCATAGTTTTAAACCACTTCATCAAAGTGGCTTACCAAACACCGAAATAAAACCTATCACTTAGTCTTGGAACTCCTCGCGTGTTGTGGGGAGAAAGATGGGGGTGGGCCAGGAAGCCACAGTTATGTCTACCCACATGCCAAGGGGGTGTCTCTGGGGAATAGTAACTCCTACTTATTCCTCAAGTGTCACCTCCTCTGTGTGGCTTTCCCTGTATCCTTCAGGCAGAATGGGCCACTCCCTTCACAGAGCTCCTACTGGCACTTATACTATATTATAATTTCTCCTAACTATGAGTTCCCTGCAGATAAGGATTTTTAAAATAGACATTTCTGTACCTTTCACACCTAGACCAATGCCTGATAAAGGAGGCACACCATGTCTGCTATTTGAATGGCTCATCCTGAGATGGTGGGAGGGGACACCCATGGCGACTCTGTGGGCATGGGATCGACCTATACCTTCCCAGCCTGTGTGGGCTTCAGTATCCATACCCATTAAGTCACTGGGAAAAAATACCCCCCTGAGTTTCAGATTCCCTGACATGCTGGGGCACAGGTGGTAGCAATGCAAAGCTGAGCATTAGGCCGACAGTCCAGGAAGGCTGGGAATTATCAGACAGACAGACTAGAGACTTCAGACAGTGATTACAGATTCAGACAGTGAGTAAAAAAAATAAAAATAAAAAATAAGATCCAAAAATGTTAGAGACTGCAGTCAATGAGAACTCAATTGCTTACAAAATTAGTAGGTACTGTGCTAAGGACTAATTCTGTTTACTCTGTTTCTTTTTAAACTGTTGGTGGTGCCAAGAAAGGGAAGAAGGGGAGAAATATGTCTGCAGAAAACTGGCCTTGACTATGGCCAATACGAGATCTGATTTCCTACCCTCAGTTGAGGTGGGAAGAAGAGGCTCAACAATAGGTATTTACACCAAGCACCCTGGGCCAGGTACTGGAGCTACAAGGTCGTGTGACACAGTACAGTCCCCCAGCACTAGCCTCACCTGCTATTGGCCAGAGCTACAAGAATTACTTTACCCTGTCTCTCATATGCAAGACTGAGGCAATACTTGCAAAATGTCTTAACATTCTCAGATAAATGTTACATAAATAAAGACACACTTAACTGAGAAAATCATTGTGTTTATTAACCTTTCAAAGCACCAGTGTTATGGTAGCAAGATGCAGATGATATCAATGTTATTCCTTTGCCTCAACTAGGAGCCAAGCCAGGGAAGCAAACATGAGAGCAGAAGCTATCCTTAAACCAAGAACCATGACCACGGCGATGTTACTATAGGCCCAACGCTCACTGGCCCGTAGGTATGCAATCAGAACGGTGCCCTCTGCCACACTTCCTGTGCCACCCATCACAGGCAATGAGTGCTGTTGCAGGGATATGAAATAGCAAAGAATAATGCTGATGCTTTTCTTTCTGCCTCTTGGAGACAATCATTATTCCTGGAATGACAATTTGTAAGCTCAACCTAATTACAGCCAAATTGATTAAGAGATGCATAATCTAAGGATTAGCATTCCGGCAAATGCGGCTTAATTTAGCCACCAAAGACTCAGGAGGAAACAGCTGTGTGGTTCGGGAAGTTGTTTGGAATAAAAGAGTGATTTTTGCCAGTAAAAATCATCCTTAGTGAATTATTTAAGCATTGTCATTTTCTTATTTGAACCCCCAAGCTTGAAACGTTCTAGGATCAAATAATCCAAAGGCACAGCTCCCATGTCAGCAAGGAAGGCGGCAGCACTGCAGACATCAGAGGTAGTCTTGGCTTCCACCCCTTCCGAACAAGGGAGCTGCCCGACTTCTCTTAACCCCAGCTATCTTAGCCGCAAAACAGGGACCATAAGCAATACCTTACAGATTGTTGAGAAGAGTAAATGAGCAACCACACATGAAGCTCCTAGCACAATACCAGGGAACTAAGATTTAAAACAGTATTTCTTCCTTTCCCTCCTTCCCTTGTCTTCCAGAGCTTTTTATAAATGTTTTCAAACTATGTTTTCTAGCTAATAAACTGTTTAAGGTAAGTAAATCAATGAAGTATTCATTTTAGAAAAGGAAATTTTTTCTTTCATTCTGTTTCATAATATATAAGTACCTTTACCAAAAAGCCTAAGAATGGTGGTGAGAAAAAAATGAAAGCAAGGTGAATACTTGTATGTGTTCTCCATGTAAGTTAAAGAGTTATTTTTTTATAGTAGATCAACAAGGGAGTGAGGAGGAAGATGGGACAGACAAAAATTTGGGGTACCCACTATGTGATAGACACTTAGTTGGCAGATTACATATATTACCTCTTTCAGCAGCATTTTGATATTTTATGACGTCAGGTCTGCTCCTTACTAGCTGTGTGATCTTGGGCAAGTTACTTGAGCTTTCTGTTAGTTACACCATCTGTAAAATGAGGAAAATAATAGCACTTACCTCATAAAGTTGTTGGAAGTAGGTAAGTTAATACACATAAAACTGGCACATATTAAGTATTCTAATAAATATTAGTTATTAATCACAGTGAGAGTAAGAGTAACAATAATAATATTTAAAAGCCCTTAACATCAAGTGTGGCACACAGTAGATAGTCAATAAATGCTACCTATTTCTACTTAGATAATAAAAGTAAAGTATAATTGTAAAAGATATTCTCTTTCATCAAGTTTATTCTGCATAGGAGCTGCCTCTATGTCAAGCAGAAATATATGAACATCTGCTCTGACTTTAGTTTTACAGATTATCAAATCAGAAGATAATAAATTTCTGCCTCTGCCCTGACTGGTGTGGCTCAGTAGATTGAGGGCCAGCTTGCGAACCAAAGGGTCGCTGGTTCGATTCCCAGTCAGGGCACATGCCTGGGTTGCGGGCCAGGTCCCCAGTAGAGAGTGCATGAAAAGCAACCACACATTGCTGTTTCTCTCCCTCTCTTTCTTCTTCCCACCCCCTCTGTCTGAAAATAAATAAATACAATTTTTTTTTTTAATTTCTTGCCTGCTTTATACTAAATCTCTTTCGGAGCCCATCAGAAGTTGGACAAATGCTCTGATATCAGGCCAATGGGCAAAAATTTCCAAAGTGAGCAATTTCTCATTTCCTTCTGTGTTATTTTCATTTACTGTCATAAAAAAACAAGTCAAAGCCTAACTCCCCCAGGAAGGGGTGGGGAGATGGTGCTGTCTTCTCTTTATTTCTCACATCTCCAATCCTCTCAGTCACTTTTCCTATCCTTCCAGTTCTTCACCTATGACTCTTTTCAGTGAACACAAAGATTTGGCAAAGCAAACAACTTGTAAACCCCCAGTCACCATGCCTCCTCTCATGTTCACTAACTGGCTTCTCTCTGTACCTGAGCTGATCTATCCTAGTCCATAGGAGACATATCGTCATGTTCACTGATTGAATGGAGGACTTTAATCTGCAAAACAATATATACACCAAGGAAACTGCATCCTATTCAGACTTGTACTCACTGCAAATATTTACTCTTTAATTATTTCTGCTTGTAGTTTTAATTAGAGAAGAAGAATACATGTCTCTTAAACAATTTTCAAAATGTGACAGCAGAAATAGTTCAAGGTTACCGTGTAAATATATACAAAAGCAAATCTCATGGCCTTGATAATGCAAAAGGAATAGAATTGTCTAGATACTTAACAATAACATTGGACATGGAGGTTTGATTCAAAATAGACTATTCTATAAGTAATTCATCCAACAATCAAGGTGCTTGCACTCCCGGGGGTTGTGAGGAATACAAAACATAAGTTACATCTATTCTTTGCTTCAAAGGGCTTATAATACGGTTGTAGAAGGAAAAGGTACTCGAGAGGGTTCAGAATATTTCATTGCTAGAGCACCTCTGTACTTCTGAGAAATGAATGATTAGTTTGAGCTGGGTTTTAAAAGTATATAATAAAAAGTTGGACTTCTGAAAGTACAAAAATACTGTAAAATTCACTTTAACCAGGTTAATAACTTTCCCCCAAATTTATAATTGTATGCATATTTCATGCAGTCTGTAGAATAATTTAGCTATGCAATACTATATCCTATATTCTTATGAATACTATTAAAAATACATATTCGCATGAACTACAAAGCTGTAACTCAACATTTCAACGCCTATGGCTTTTAAAAAATTATAGAATTTTAGAGCAGATTCTAATAATTTCTGAACTCAAATAGAGCCAAATTCTTCTATTTCCTTTTCCAGAAAGTTAAGAAACACCTAAAACATTAAAAATATAATTAATAATTCAGTTCATTAGATTATTCACCTAGTGTGAATTAGCCAGCGTTCTGTCTTTCTAATGGAGAGCTGCCTGGCTTCTGATTTTTACCCATAAAGCACTTGGAAGAGTTCCTGGCACGTAGTAAGTGTTCAGTAGCTGCTACTGCTGTTCCTACTCCTGCTGTGGCTTCTGCCACGGTGCTCACTGCCGCTGCTATTAGTGTAGCCAAAACGTGCCCTCTTTGTGAAGCCTCCCTCTCTCACCCCCAACCCATTCAAAACGAATTGTTTATTTCACTCTTTTACTAGCTATGTGATCTCGGACAAGTTATTAAACTTTCTCAAACTCATTTCCTCACTTGTAAAGTGGAAATAATGGAGTATATGTAGTACCAAAACTGGCTGTGAAGCTTAAACATGATTGTGCATATTAAGTGCTTCTTGTAATGCCTAGAGTGACAATTCCCAAAATTTTTGGTCTTATAACCCTTTTATTGTCTTAAAAATATCTTTTAAGAGCTTCTGTGTATGTGGATTGTATCTATAAATATTTATGATATTCAAAAGTAAAACTGAGAATCTTCTGTTTATTTATTTTAAAATAACAATAGTAAACCTTGTTACATAAATTACATGTTAACATAAATAATATATTTTATGGAAAAAACCTATATTTCTCCCTTAAAGTAGTGAGAAGTGTGACATTGTTTTCCAATTATATAAATCTCTTTAACACTTGGCTTTAATATATATTGCTGTATGTTGTCTTGATTTAAGTGTGCGAAGAAAAGCTGACCTCATGCAGACATATAGTTGGAAAAGAGATAAGTATTTTAGTAGTCTTTTCAGATAACCGTGGATACTTTCCTCTGATACCCTACCAATCTGACAAGTAGTAGTTAGGTTAGTTGAGATGTGGAATCTGAAATGATATCAATAAACTTTTCATACTCTGTTGCATTAAAATACACTGGTCTATCTTGTACTTTGAATGGCTCCTCTATTCCCATATGATTTTACAACATCATGCATTGGTCATTTGCAAAGTATTGGTTCACTGAGTTATGCAGATCTCCATAACATTGACACGTTTCATTACACAATATGAAAAAAATCACATTCATTAATAGCATCGCAGTCTCACTGGGAAGTCTTCAGTTTGGGGGAAGCTGACAAGTTCACAGTGCCAGACACAAATCTTCCAAAATTCTAATTTTCACATGAAAGTTCAAATTTTATCATTGGCAAAAAATATTGTCAGTTGTTTTTCTTGAAGTGACAGGCTCACTTCATTCATTTTTGAGAAAATGTCTGCCAAATACCATTTTTGAATAAATGTGGTTTCCCTGTCAGTTGTTCTTTCAAGTAAAAATGGTGTTCCATGAAAAAAAGTGGCTAGTCACTAACACAGGACAACCATCACGCTCTGGTGGGCATCAGAAGTGCTTTACATTTATTTCCTATTTTGTCACATATGATATTGAATAGGTGTGACTCAAGGGTCTAGATTTAATAAAAATAATTTTTATTGCTTCATCAAGGCATTCTTAAGTGAAACTAGCATTGTTTTCCTATGGCAATGATAAATACAATGATACATTAGTGGCAGATTATGGTGTGACTACTTTGATTCATGTTAAGACACCAACAATTTTACCCACTATTGCTTTTGCACCATTGGTGCAAATGTCACACAGTAAAATAAGTAAATAACATCTTAGTATTATTATGAATATCGTTTTGACCTTGTAGACCTCCTGAAAAAGTCTCCAGGATCCCAAGGAACCATCAACTACACTTTGAGAGCTGGGTATCAACAGCATAGTATATGCTTTACGGATGTTAACTATTTATTGTTTGCGTTAGTTATAGGGACTATTTTTTTTAATTAAAACTCTGAATTACATGTCCCATGACCTGCACATGAATAGTTACAGAAATGGAGACTGCCCCCCCATATCATTTTTGTTCTTTTTTCATTTTGCCTCCTACTATAGTTAGATGTATAACCAACCACCAGCCATTAAGGCCCCAAGGACAGTGCTAATACTTTTCCTAACCCAGAATTCCTGTACCAGCACAGTGCTTTATACAGAGCAGGTGCTTAATAAATACTTGTTAAGCAAATGACAAATGAACAAATGAACAAACTCAAGTCCATTCTAGCTTGTCAGCAACTTTGGTGGAAGACGGAGATCAAAGTGACAGTTTATCTTTTGTCGTTGTCTACTTTTAAGGTAGGCATTTCAACTATAGTACTCTTGTTTAGAAAATTAAATTTGTGTGATAATCAGCCAAGGTTACCTTTTATCATGAAATAACATTGACTTTGCCCTTATTATACAGAAAAAAATGTGTTAATTGTAGAAAATATTATAGAAATTAATTAATTACTGGGAATTCTACCATCTAGAAATAACCTTTATGCAAAGTTTGGTATATTTTTTTCTATGCAGGTAGATGACCTCCTGTTTTGTTACCTCCTTTGTTCATCTAACATTGTATCATGAATGTCCTTCTACATCATTATACATCCTTCTAAAATGTAATTTTTAATATGTATATATCATATATTATATGGATGTGCCTCAGAAATAATTGGTTAAGTGAGTTTTCTTTGGCTTTTACATTTTTCCTGTGTTACTCCTGTCCCATCTTATCATCAGCCAGAAAAACTATGAATCAGCAGTAACACAGAATGCAACGAAGTGAACTCAAAGGATCCACTGAGCATTTTTACCTTTCTGCCATTCTCACAAGCACCATGGCAATGAATAACACACCCATAGCAGAAACAGTCCTGAAAACAAGAAAGAAATAAAAATTTAGAACACCCCCAAATAATATATTTTAAGATGTATCTAGAGAGAAATAAACCTGGATCATGTAGGCAAGAAGAAGGAATTCCCCTCCCGGGAAGCTGCATATGAAAAGGCTCAGTGATGGGATGTATGGTAAACTGTTCAGATGCTCCATTGAAAAGTCAGCTCAGAAGCTGCAGGAAATGAATGGGCAGAAACATAAAGACTATAATAAGTAGGAGTGGAGGTATAAAGAACTCTATTACTGCATTGCTGGAAGGGACATTTAGGTGGAGGTTAAGGGCACCGCATTCTAAATTCGGTTTCAGTTCTTTGAAAGATACATCTCAATCTTGAACTTTCTCCTTAACTTCAAAGATAGTCAGTATAGTCAGTTGAGTATAAAAGAAACATCAAACTAAGAACACTACAAAAGCGAGAAAATCAACAGGCAACAAAATGAGACTGTAAAAAAGAGGGAGAAGGAGTGAAACTGGATGTCCCTAAAAACAAACTGTATCCATTATAGCCTGCCTCTCTCATTCTCCCCCCCTCTCTCTCTCACTCTCTCTCTCTCTCTTTCCAGAAAGTATCCAGCCATGTATTAGGGAAAATAGAGGCATTTGTTGAAGAAGATACAAGATACAAGAAACACTGTACATAGGACAATGATGCTTCAAAGTAGGCACCTTGGGACCTCACACACCACTCTCCTTGGCTACCAGTTTACATTGATGTCGTGCAAACCATTCTCGTTATATTACCAATGGATGGACTTTTTCTGGATAAACCTCATAGATATATATATACAACATACTATATATACTTTATCCGTATCATATAAATATAACACAGGTCTCACACAGGTCTTCCAGAGCCTCTTCCACTGTTCAAAACACTGCAAAATCCTTTGTTGGAATCACCAACAGCTGCCTGGTCATATTTTCCTGGATCTCATTGGTCGTCTGAAATCTCTTCCCTTTCAAAGGTGGTTTTACTTTTGGGAAAAGCCAGAAGTCGCAGGGTGCCAAATCTGGTTCATTGGTAGCAGTTTGAATCAAGTCATTAGCAACTGCAGCTTAATGTCCCTTCTGCTCTGGTAGCAGAAGCCGTGGAACGAATTTTGCCATGACACGTTTCATGCCAAGATCCTGCATCAAAATCTCGAACACAGTAGTTTTGGGAATCCCCAAACAGCTTCTAATTCTCGCCCTGCCAGTCGCTGACCTTTGTTGATTGCAGCCATCCATGCTCAGCATTCTCAGGTGTTCTGCTTGTTGCAGGCCTTCCAGAACGTGGGTCATTTTCAATGCTTCTCAGCCATCTTGGAAGTTTTTGTGCCACACTCCTACTTGTGCTGCACTCATTGCGTCGTCCCCTAAAGCCTTCTGAATCATCTGAATATTTTTCGTGGTGGAGGGTTGAAGCTTAACACAAACTTTGAAGCAGATTCGTTGTTGTACTCACTCATTTTGAATGTGACAGCCACACAAGACACATATGCTCACTCGACAGTGTCTACTGCCCCCACTGACTAGTAGAGTGACATTGTCACTGTTCACTCCTGCACATTCTAGTCCACTCTCCTTGGCTGCCAGTTTACATTGATGTCGTGTAAACCATTCTCGTTATATTACCAATGAATGGACTTTTTCTGGATAAACCTCATATATATATATATATATATATATATATATATATTTATTTATTTATTTATTTATTTATTTATATTTATATTTATACAACATACTATATATACTTTATCCATATCATATAAATATAACCATATGTATTTTAAATTTATATCACATACTATATTCTAATTTATATAGTAAATCAGGAGTCTGGAAACAGTAAGTACTTTCTGATTTTTAGTTCAGTTGAAGAAGTCATTTCTTTATCCAACATGGTTCAGTGGCTTAACTAAGATTCAGAGTTCCAAGGTCTATTTTCTCACCTTTTTTGATAAAATGTGTAAAAAATTCTAACCCCCTCAAACCAGCATTCTATATCATTAATTTACACTCCCCCACTTCATTATTCCTCCAAGATCACTTATCCAACTAAATCTGTCCACCCCACCTAAGCCAATCTCTCTACAAATTTTTGAACATATCTTACTGAATTCTGCCTCCAGGTTGATCACCCATAAAACTCCTCAAGATGTTTGCCCATCTTTCTACCATTAGTTCCTTCAACCTAGAGTAAAATGAACTTGCCTCCTTCCACTAAATGTTATGTAAATAATTTCACTTGTTTTGATTATTCATATATCAGTTATTTTAAAGAACATAGTTTATTCTTATTATCGTTGTCATATTGCTCTCAAATTGTTTTTACTGAGGCCTTCTTTATTCCTTGACTGAATTATAAGTTCCTTGAGGGCAAGTACAATGGCTTCTAATTTTTTGTTTGTTTGTTTCAAGAAAGTGGAAGATTGAAAGAAAAGAGGAAATGGAGACGGGGTGAGAAAAGAAGAGAAATGAAAACCAAATCTGTGACATTCTAATATACACAGTGAAAATAATGACATGAAGCTGCTTTGCGACAGTCATATTGACATGAGTAAGTCTAATTCTAATGAGCACGCAGTTTAAGGTTGTGATCTGACCCTTCCCCATCCTTGTTCAATGCTCCATTTTTTCTAATTCTACCTTTTCTAATTGCTATTTCTAATAAGTGATTTTAAATCTAATGACCACCCTATTTAAAATTGCAGCCCAGCCAATCTCCCTTCCTTACCTGCTTCACTTTTTCTTTTTTATACACTTATCACCTTTTAACATACTAAGTCATTTAATAACTTACTGTATATTGTTTTTTCTTTATTGTCCCCCTGTCCCTTTCCCAGCTGCAGGCAAGCTCCATGACGGAAGGTATCTTCACCTGCTTTGTTCCCTGATGTAACTCCAGCCCCTGGAGCAGTAAGTATCTCACAGAGAGCAGGTGCTCAGTAAACTCAATGAACGAACAAAGCTCTCTGCAAATGTCATATATACAGGCCCTGGAATTTTCCCAAATACTCACAACAGAGTCACGGTGATCAATGGAAATAATGATCCCTAATTAATGCTGCATGCCAGCGCTATCAACCACCTGAAAGATGGCTGCTTTAGACCCCAGCTAGATTAAAAACCATGGCAAAATGATGTTATAGAGAGCCAAGCAGAACTTGACAGAGGATGTGGCAAGTGTGGACTGCCCCACAGGTCCCCTGCAGGATTAGGTGTTAACCAAGTAAAATGGTGATACGGGGTGACAGGTGGTCATTCTGGCTCAGCGACCTTAACTATTCCTTTCCCACTCCGACCGAAAGCCACAAAGTGCCCATAAAAGGGGACTTACTGTCTCAGGAAATCTCTTCAGGCAAGTCTCATATTTCTACTCCAGCTGGCTGACTTGGTGTAGGTTATCTGCTTCCAACCCATTTGTTGTGCTCTGTCCTATCTCTTCTGATGAGGCATCGGATTCAGTAGGCCTGTCTGATTCACAAACCAACTGTTTTTGGGACCCTGTGGCTCCACCACAGTCCCTTGCTTGTCTCGGAGAAAAGTTTATATAGCTTTTAAGACAAGACTTGCAAGTCCTGGCCAGGTAGTTCAGTTGGTTAGAGCATCATCCCGATAAGCCGAGGCTGTGGCTTCAATCCCCGGTCAGGGCACATATAAGAAGCAACCAATAAATGCATAAATCATAAGTGGAACAACAAATTGTTGTTTTTCTCTCTAAAGTCAATAAATAAAAAATTTTTTAAAGGCATGACTTGCAGACAACCACCTTCAGAAAAATGTCTGAAAAACAGTCTTGCCACCAACTCAGTAAAACTTCTCTCAGGGTATCCAGAGCTGTGGAGTCAGCAAATATGGCCTCTAATACTGGTTTCGCATCTCCAAGATGACAGACTAAGAAAAACTTGATCCTCTGGACCTAAGCTTCCTATTACACAAAACAGGCAAAGCTCTTTCTCAAGGCTGTGCACTCAGGCTCCTTTCCTCATCTCTAGAGCTTGAAAAATTCAACTTGAGCCTGAAAATGTTGGCTGTGTCCAAAACACTAGCTGAGTCTTGAAAGATAACAATATTCATATAATGTATTGACAAGTCCCAAAGAAAATATCTTCATTACACCTGGAAAAATGTGGGCTTTGGAGTCAGATAGCCCTGAATTAGTTAGGATAGCCACATTTCAAGCTTATTTCATGACCTTGGTTAAGTTATTTTTCCTTCTCTATAAAACAAGTAATAAATATTCACAAGCTTATAGTAAGAATCAAAATAGATAGTGTATGTCAAATGGTTGGCATAGCTCTATATACTTGTGGTGCTTAAGGGCTAATGTATATTATTACTATTAATATTAATACTAGATATGATCTAATATATTCTCTCCTGAGACTAGTGCTGGTGAGATAGAGACCTGGGCTACTTTCCTTGAAGTAGCCATGTTGCAACTTGTTTTCCATCCCCAGTAGCTTGTGTAAATTGCAGAAGCCAGACTTTTCACACCTATAGATACTACAGATGATTTAGTTCAACCAAGAGTTAAGGATAAAAGACAGAATGAAAAGGATGCAAAAAATGGGAGAGCAAAGATGGATGAAAAAAATTTCTTGTTATCAGAATCTAGGACAGAAACCAGAATGATTTGTTCTGTAGACTTGCTCCTCTTGGCATAAAATTTGTACCTCATTTGAAGACCAGTTTGTTCAATAATAGCCAAATGCCTGCCCTTCACAGTTCTTACGTCATGATTCATATACTCTCCTAGCTCTTTACAGCTGCCTGCCATTACTTGTGACAAATTATTCTTCAGTGTATTGTCTGAGTTACCTTTTCAAATGTTTCCATGGTTCATAGATAAATGATCTGGTATATACTGTACTGTCTCTCCAACAGTAAACGTAGGCATTGAGCAGCTCCTCCACAAATTCTATTGTACTCTGCAAGTTGGCAACACAAAAGAAGAATCCTCCCAGAACACACAAATAACTTCCGTTGAATACCATGGTTAGCTTTGATAACAAGCAATCAAACAACTAAGTAAAAACTGGAAGAAAATGTAAGCGAGTAGTTATTTCGGATTGGGAAAGATTCTCCAAAGTAATGGAAGAAATTTTTTTAAAAAGATCAGGTCAAATGATTTCATGGCAAACAAACTCAAATATTTTAAATCTTAAATACCTTTATATAAATAAATCAATAAGCTGGAAAAAAACTATCTGTTACAAAAATGGGAAGGAACAGCTATCTTTAGTATGGAATGAGCCTATAGACAGTGATTTTTTTAAAAACCACTAAAGATTTTAATTTTAAAAAATGGATAAAGGAGATGAACAATTCATAGAAATAATGCTGAGAAATGACTAATAAAGTATTTTAATTTAAAACCTCACCAGTAACCCAATAATTTTGAATTAAAATAACAGTAAGAAATCCTTTTTCTCCCCGTCCATCAAGTAAATTCAAATTTATTTCAATGTTAATACTCATTTTGGGACAGGATGTGGTAAAATGGACAAGCTAAACAAACTCATGTACTGCTACATTAGTGCCTTTCTGGAAAGCAAAAGCCTTTCAACTTTTCTGTAAGACCAAAATTTTTCAAAATAAAAAATTGGAAGATAAAAAGAAGAAACAATCCTAATAAAAACATCAATACATATATTTTAAATTGAAATGTAATTGACAAAGCCTTAATTAGTTTCAGGTGTACAACATAATGATTCAACATTTGTATATATTGCAAAATGATCACCATGGTAAGTCTAGTTAACATCCACCATCATACAGTTACAATTATTTTTCTTATCATGAGACTTTTAGCATCTATTCTCTTAGCTACTTTCAAATATACAATGCAGTAGTATTAACTAGTGAACTGGCTATACATTTCTGAATATATATTTTTAAAGTTGTAAATCTAACCATTCTTTTAAAGGGATCTAATTTTCCCTTTAAAGCAGTGATTCTCAAAGTGTGGTCTATGACCTATGAGCATCACCTGGAAACATGTTAGAAATGCAAATTCTCATGCTCACCCAGATTTACTGATCCTGAAACTTGCGGGAGAGAGGGTGACAAAAAATGTTTTTAAGAAGCCCTCCTAGTAATCTGATGCACACTAAAGTCTGAGAACCTGCTCAGACTTTACTCTGCTCAAAAGTTACAGAAAATATCATGGATAGGAGAATGTATTAAATAACTCCAAGAGAATGCAATCAGATAACACTAGAGTGTGAAAATTCTATGTGACCAATTCCTCATTTCTTCAAGAAATGGCATGAAGGAGAAAAAAAAGAAAGGGAAAGTATTAAAAGTTAAAAGAAACTTAAGAGACAACAGCCAAATCAAAGTGACGTTATTTGAACCCTGTTTCAAACAAATTAACAATAAAAAGATATTTTGAGACAATCAGGGAAAGTCAAACATAATATTAAGGAATTATTTGTTGTATTTTATGTGAACACTGTAATATGGTTATGATTTTTCAACAGCCCTTAAAAAGTTCTTGTTTGTTAGAGATTTTTTTTAACTCTTTTAAAAACTATTTTTAAAAACAGATTAAAAAAGGCAAAATGGTAACTACTAAAAAATCTAGATGATTTAAATGGTAGTTACACTATTCTTCCTACTTTTCTGTTCATTTAAAAATTTTCACAGTATAGAATAAAAGCAAACAAAAATTTCAGAACTTTTAGCCAATAATTCCAATTTTGGAAATTTACCTTAAGGAAATAGTCTCAGAAAAGATTTATTTATAAAGATCTTCATCACAGCATTATTTATACTATAAATTGTTAGAAACAACCCAAATGTCTAAACAGAAGAAAAAATGTAATAAATTAGGAGATTTTCATGTAACAGAAATAAGATGCAACTATTAGAAATGTTATGTTAAAAAGCAAGATACAAAACACATATAGTATAATTCCTTTTTTGTAAAAAATAAATATATGCGTAGAAAAAAGACTAGAAGTAACTGTGTCAGTGTTAAGGGTAGTTGTCTCTGAAGACTGAAGTTATGGATCAAATGTATTTCCTTCTTTACAACTTTCTAGGTTTTCCAAATTATCTGTAATACATATGTGCCCTTTATAATACAGAAATGATTTTAAGAAAAACAAAAGTATGCTGTCATAATAATTATGGGAATAAAGCACTATACAATAAAACTAAGACGTTCTCTCTTTTTGTTTTAAGCCTAAGAATCATCTTAAGAATGAGCTATTACTTGACGGGAAAGGGGAGTTACACCTGCCTGGTGGAGCACACATTATTTGCATTATTCATTTGTCGGTAACTATATATCTCTTTAGATTGTTATCTTTGTATGTCCATGAACATATTCATTCTACAATAGTCCATAAATGCTTATTGAGTGCCTACCATTTTCCAAGACTTAAAACAGGCAAAAATTCCTATCTTCATGAAGCTTACATTCTAGTGGAGGAAAACGGATAATAAATATTTTTTTAATATTTATGCCATGTCAGATAATAAATAACATTAAGAAGAAAAATAAGACACAGAAGGGAAATAGGGAATGCTAGGTTGTTGAGGGCGGTGCAATTTTAAATAGGGTAGTTAGCAAAGTCCTAACTGAGAAGGTGACATTTAAGAAAGACCCAGAGATGAGGGAGTGAACCATGTTACATGGGGCACGAGGATTTCAGGCAGAGAAAAGAGCAAGTGAAGATGTCCTAAGGCAGAAGCATGTCTGGGGTATATATTTTGTCTCCCTAACTTGACAGCAATTTATTTGAAAGAACCACATCGTTCACTTGCTTTTTTTGCCACAACCCTGATCACTATGCCCACAGAGTACTCAGGAAACATTGGTTAGTGATAATGATGCAAGGACTGAAAACGACTAGAATCTATGCTCTTTTCCTTAAAAATAATTTTTATCATTTTTGTCTCTCATTCTTTACAAAGAAGAACTTTTTAACATAAGATCCAATCGAGGCTGGGTATGTTTCAGGAGGTGAAAATGGTTTTTTCTCCAATGATTCAAACAGAACTATCAGTGGGCAGGGATGTTCTAAAGAAGGTTCAAGTATCAGATGGGCTACTGGATGCAGTGACCTATTATACTCTCTTCCAACATTCAGTGCTCAACAAATATTATTGAGCAATGAACGAGACCAAAATTCTTGCTTTTCTGAATTAAAAATCTTGTCTACATCCTAGTAGCTCCCGTAAACCTAGTGAACTGACTAGCAGGGCTGGTTAAAAAACAAGAAAACCCTCTTGTTAAAAAGTGAACTATATAAAGTCACAATCATTATTTACCAGTACATGTTCCTTGACTTATTAATTAAGAATATTTTATTCATATCTGAATCCCCAGAAACTGGCATATCTAGACCCTCGCGAAGAGTTGACCTAAGTATACGATCTTGAATAAACTCCAAATTCTCTAGATTTCTTCAGCCCCCCACCTGGCATTTGGTAGTTATTAAAAAATTTCTTGATAGAAAAGTAAGACAATCGCAAATGACAATCACAAATTGAAAATGTATTTACAATTGATTTTTTTTTACATGAAACATCAGCCTGAGGCAATGGTATTGACCTCAAGTTGAATATTGCTTGTAGTGAAATTGCCAAGAGGAAGACCATTCCTTATTTGCTCATAAAAATCCATTTATGCCTTTTTTCCAAAACCATTTGTTCACAGTAAGAATCCCCATTTGTTAAACCAGAGATTTTTAA
Organism: Mormoops blainvillei; assembly: GCA_004026545.1. Classification (NCBI taxonomy): domain Eukaryota; kingdom Metazoa; phylum Chordata; class Mammalia; order Chiroptera; family Mormoopidae; genus Mormoops; species Mormoops blainvillei. Next base: position 54,973 of record PVJD01000029.1, read on the forward strand.
TTAAGGGGAAAAAATCACAACCTGATTTTCATGGAATAGTTTTTGTAAAGCAAAGCATAGGGCTAACCAAAGATTAAAGACCAATGCTCACCACAAATGTATTCGTAGGTGAAACTATGTTGCAGTAACAAATAGAGCCCCCAGATTCAAGGAATTTTTTTAAAAACCTTTATCCTTTCTCATATAACAATCCAGAGAAAGAATTCCGATCAGAAGTGGCTTGGTTACTAACAAAGTCACTGAAGGACCCAGAATGGTAACAGCTCTCCCATCTGCAACACACAGCTCCTAGGTTGTCCTGTGTATCACCTCACATCAGCCAGAAGGAGGAAAGAAGAGGAGCATGAGTGGGAGGTTTTATGGGCCAGGCTTACCCATCGCCTCCCCTCAAATTCCACATCACATAACCACATCTATCTATAAAAGCAACAAAAACCTATAGTCAAGCTCTGGACCTAGGAAGAAAGGAGAATGTATTTTGGTAAACTGTTGGTGATCTCTGCAGTAATGGAATTGTAAATGAAATTCTAATTCTCTAAATACTCATTCTCCCCCCACCCCCGATATTTGCCTGTGTTTAGCCTCTGGTTAAATTTACATACTGGAAAGGACTCTTATAGGACATACCCCATCATAGCTCACAATTTATGAATATATTATTTTCCAAAAGTTCACTTGAGAGTGTAGTGGAATATATTTTCTAATAGAAGTACCAGTATAGTAATAGACTAATCCACAACTTCTTATCCTATGTAGACAAATGCTATAAAATCCACTGAGTTTTGGGCTCAGTGTAGAAGAATGAAGCTTCCTCCCCTACTCTTGAGGAAAAGAAAAGTTGGACTGAATAAAACAACTTTTTATTCAACTCCTCTTCACCTAGTTACTGTCCTTTCTGTAGTCTCCACCTTTGGACTATGCCAAAAACTCCGTCCAAAAATGCTTATCCTCATTCCCCAATCATTATTGTCTTCACGGTTGCTGTTCTTATCCGGATGTTAAAACAGCGGATTTATATTTTTAAAAGTATTTTCACAGATACACTTATAATAATAGTTAACATTTCTTGAGTATTTACTATATACCAGAACTATGTTCTTTGAAATCTATTTCGCTCCTTTATAAAATGGAGATACTACTTATCTCGTGAAATTATTATAACGATGAAATGAGACAATGCCTATAAAGAAGGAAAAAGGACAGTACTTACCCGACATTAGTAAATTTACTCAGTAAATGTTAGCTATTATGTTCCTAATGTGGTTTTTAATTACTCAGTGATAGGGTGAAGGTGTGAGAAGCTCACTTAGCTCAGTTCCTTTCTCCACCATCAAACTCCCACCCCTCCAACTTATTAAGAAAACCAGTCACAGTTTTTTTGACTGTTGATGTTTGTTTTCAATGCTAATGTGCCTGAAGTACTTGTTAAAGATGTAAAAATCCCTTTCAGTCAGTCTGTGGTAAGCAAGCCCGCCACATCGAACAACACCAGGAGGTATCATTCACATTGTATTGCATATAAATGGGGCTTCCTGAAGTTTTGCAAATTTGTTGTTCTGAAGTTGAAGCCCAGGAAATTGTATTTTTAACAAATACCAAGGTGATGATTCTCCAAGTGTGAGGACCATTCTAACAGACAGACAGGATTGAGAACCACAGAGAACCGCGGCAGATATCCAGTGACTGAGACCCCCACCCCACCCCACTACGGTGCTCCAGCGGAGCACCCGCCCTCGGCTACCATCACTCTCGCTTCCCACCAGTAGAATCTGCAGAGATGAGGGAAAGCGTTTGTCGGGCAAGAGCAGTTCATCACTTCCCAGGATTTTGTTCCGAAGTCAAGTACTGAGCATACTCCTCACGTAGCCCCAAGTCAGAAAAATCAGAGCAGAATCTGCCCTCCTCCTAAAACCTCCAAAGAGAGCAGACCAGCTGGACCCACCACCAAGCCATGCAAAGCGATGGCAATCCTGGTGGGCATCTGGGGGGCAGAGGCAGGAAGGCGACCTCTGCCTTCCCTCTGTGGCCCTCAAGAAGAAAGATTCATTGGATGTTAACTCCAAGAAAGAATTTATCTGCTGAGATGGACTCCCTGTGGTCAACCACAGGTCCAAATTTTATGGATAGCAAGAGTCTAGTGACAGGGGCTCCTCACGTGCACCAGGAAGAACCTCAGGCTGAATTCTGGACCCTGCGTGTTCATGCCTCTGAGCCAACCACTGCAGGGAAACCCTGGTTTCCTCTTTCTAACAAAAAGACTGACACCTGTCCATCCAATCAGAGCTTGTTGTAAATTGTACCTCATTTACATAAAATGGACCTAACTGAGAACCTGGGCGAGAACTCTCCCTATGAAAAGCCAGCGGCCTCCCCTTTGTCTCAGTGGAACACAACTTAGCTTGCTACCTGAATCTGTGTCTCCCAGGCTGCAGCTCCTTTTTGCTCAAATAAATGTCTTATTCTTTATTACAGTCTAAAATTAATTTTGGTTTACACCCCTTTGGGGAACAAACTCGATAAATTAAAGAACCATTTCCTGCCCATCCATTATCCCCACTCTCTACACAACAGACCTAGGAGCATCAGCACCCATTTCACAGACCAGGAAAGGAAAGATTAGCTGGAGTTGACATGCAGTCTTTGGGCTCCAAAGCCACTTTGAGCCTCTACCCCCTCTGCACTGTTACAAGTCATCTGGGAGCAGAACAGGACTGGAGTCATCTGCAATAAAAGGTACACAGCAAGGCCCTGGCTGGTGTAGCTCAGTGGATTGAACATTGGCCTGTGAACCAAGGGGTCGCTAGTTTGATTCCCAGTCAGGGCACATGCCTGGGTTGCAGACCAGGTCCCCATTAGGGGGCGTGTGAAAGGCAACCAAGCATTGCTATTTCTCTCCTTCTCTTTCTCCTTGCCTTCCCCTCTGTCTAAAAATAAAATAAATCTTTAAAAAAAAAAAAAAGAATGCAGCAAGGATTGGTAGAGCCTGCTGCGGTGGGACCAGTTTCTTTCTGAGCAGTGCCTACACTATTTAGTCATATCCTTGGCTCAACCTGCCTGCGCTGGGAGGTTCTCCTTCCCTGCCACAAGCTGCTCGTTCATTAAGGCTACTGGTTCCTCCTGGCCATTCTAATTATGCACAGCAATTATAATAAAGAAGCTTTCTTCCTTTAAAAAAAATTGTGAGGACCTGAGAAAGAACATATCTCCACAGGCTAGTTCAGTGTCTAAATTGGCTGTAATCAAATATCAACAAAATAATATTTTTTAAAGCCATCTAATACAAGCTGACTACAGCTTTGTTATTTAGAACTCTTCTCAGAAGCTGAATTCAGTGGAATGAGACTTTTACCTATAATTTCCTTCCAAAGGCTTCACGAGGCTCTTCAGACATTATCTCATTAATCCTCAGGACAGATCTGTGAAACAGGTGGCAGACAAAGGGCTTTTCATTACAGGTAGCTTGGGGCATGAGAAGGTTTCCTAGTCCCAGAAGACCAGCATCAGTGCCTGGATGGGTCTTCTGCAAGCTCCCCGGCCATCATCTGTAAGACCCTGAGCATCTACTTTTTGGTGCAGGAAATCTTCACCAGTTCTCATATGAGAAAGGTTGGTTGACAAGTTGTATTAATTGCCCATTTCACTTGTCCATTCCATTCATTCACAAATATTTATTAGTGACTACTTAATAGGCCTAACACTTTTGGGGAAGTAGATAGGTGCTGAATTATAAATTCACAAGTAAGCAACTATGTTCCAAAGAAATTACTGTGGGATCATAAAGAGGAAAGGAAACTCATATTAACTGAGCATTAATTACAAAATGCAAGGTATCATGCTAATATCTTTACTTAGATTTTCTCTTTTATTCCTTACAATAATTTAGACTGGTGATGACAGATATCATTATTTACACAATTTTTTAAAATTTTACATTTTTTACATTTTTATAATAATTGGGTCACGTATCTACAGTTAGTACATATGGCCAAACTTTGAACTGAGATTTACCTGATTTCAAAATCCATGTTTTTCCACAGTCCCTACCCTTGAAGACTGTACAACCCAATAATAAAGATAAGTACACAAGTGACTTTTATATAATAATGATGACAATAGTTAACATTTGTTGAGCACTTGGCTAACTTAGTGTGTTCCAGGCATTGAGCCAAGCACTTTACATAGATTCTTTCAAGTAACGTTCACATCAATTCTATCAACAGGTTTTTAAATTTTATTTTTCTCTATCGATTATTAATTATCCCCAATTGTAGGTGAAAAAAAAAATCTGAGGCTTAGAGAGGTTAAATAGCTTATCTGAGGGACAAGAGGGAGTTGACTTGTCCTACAGGATCCCAAGAAGTAAATTTAAGACCAAAGGTCAGACGCTTCAGAGAGATACATTTTGGTTCAAAATAAAAAGATAACTACTGACAGATCCAACTGCTGCTCCTGAAGGCCGCGAACCCCCTTCTAAAGAGTTTGGACAGTGAATTGCCCCTTCGAATGTGCATTATAAAATGGATATTATTATGTCAAGAATGTTCTCTGCCCCATCACACCCTGCTCCCACTTCAGCTTCCATACGCTCTTCAGATTTCAACCCAAGGGTCACTTCCTCAGAGCCACCTTTCCAGATCTTCCATGCTAAGAGCCTCCACCACACATCAATTTAGTTCCCTATACTCCTCCTTCGTCATACTTTTAACTGTAGTTAAATAACTAATTAATGAAATGAATTATGGACTCTAAGTTCTTCCAGGACAAAGCCTATGTGAGTCTTGTTCCCAGATGTTTACCTACCGGGCCCCTACCGGTATCTGGCACATGCTAGATGTTCAATAAATATTTGTTCACTGAATGAATACATGACTCTTGATAAGTGATTGGACCAGATGTGGATTCGCTGAATTGACCCAACTGAAGATGACATTAATTCCCCCTGCTAAGGTGACTTAAACACTTCAGAGCTACCCATGCTCTTGGAGCTTTTCATACGCCTGTTAAAACATCCACCTCATTGCACTCATTCACACTTTTCCTTTGTTTGCATCTCAGTGTCAAACCTCATCCACGCTGGTCCATCCTTATGTTGGACACTGTGTAGTGATGACGAGTATTCATTTTCAATACCCTTGGCTTCTCTGCACCAATTCATTTCATGTTCATCCGTAGGCTTTGGCCTGCCTATCTCCTTTGCCCATCTGTTTGGACAGCAGTGTGCCTGCTTGTGGGTGGTTAGACCCTTGGCATGGGATAGAATCTCCAAACAATGCAAGAGGTTTACATGGGCAAGCTGTACTGCATAGTCGGGGACACCTGTCTTGTGGAGAAGGTCTTCTCTCTGAAGGTCAGGGTGACAAATGCCCCCTTTATACTGGATTACACCTGTAGAAATGTGGATGCCCAAACCAAAACGAGATCAAAATCTCAAAAGGAAAATAAAACATGGTTACGAAGCATTAATTTAACAAACATAACTGACAGTGCATTTGGGGCTGGGCAACGGCGGGTAAGTGTTAGTGATACACAACCGGCAAAACCAAGGCAGAGCGATGTGTTGAGCGTGGCATAGATAGGAAGCTATAGGAGCTCAGAGAAGGGATGAGAATGCTTAACAGATCGGGAGCCCCTGGGAAAATTCAATATGTACACGCAGAAAACAGTGCTAGGAGTCTTCTGCACACCGTGTTATATTAGGCAACAGAGGAGAAAAGTGAACTCAACAGAGAGAGAACAGTTAAACCCAGAATGCAAGATGCAGCCATGCCAATCGGTGGCAAGCAGGCAAATGGGCAGGGCTTAGCAAGAGCTGTGCCAAGGAGATGCAGCTTCTTTCGTTTAAGGTAAAAATAAACGTTTTCATTCCAGTTATTTAGGATAAAAGAAATGGGATAATGTAGGTTATGAGAAAAGGTGAAGTGTGCTCTATGTAGGTATGCCTCCTTCCAAGAATAGTGTCAAAACTTACATATATCCTCAGGTAACTGTAAACACACACACACACACACACACACACACACACAAGCACGCATGCACATGCCACATGGCAAAACAACATTGTCTGCTATGGGGCAATATTTCATAGAATTCTAAGAAGTGAATAAGCCAATTATTATGGCATGTATAATTCTGGCAAAAATATTTGTTATTTCAGTGGTGTTGTTGAAGGAGCCAGGGAACTTTGGAATGTGAATCCTCTGTATGAAAACACAGTTCTTTTAAAATGTCTAGGACAGCAGGGCCCTAAGAATTCCAAAGCTGATTTAGCCATCCTAAATGGGAGAAGTGGGTACAAAAATGAGGGAAATGAAAATGGGAATGAAGCAAGTCGTAAGCAAAAATCATAAAGGAGAGGACAAAGATTTTTCTAATGAAGACTAAAAAAACAAAAGCTGGAATAAAGAGAAAATAAAGTCCTCACCTTCCTGATGCTTTAATTTTTCAAAGGGAAATAAGCAACCCTTATAAGAAACAAGTACATTAGTAAATGAATTCTATAACATTCAGAGAGTGATAAAACGGGGGCCTGGGGTGGCAGCTCCGGCAGATGGCGAGGGAATCCCTATCTGTACAGGTGACGTTTGAGCCGAGACCTGAATGGTGAGGCGTGAGCTCTGCAAATATCTAGGGAAAGAGTCGAATGGGCAGAAAGAAGAGAAAGTGTAGAGGCTCTGAGGCAGGAGAAACTTTCATCTGTTCAGAGACCAGCAAGGCCGATGTGTCTGGAACCTAGTGAACAAGGGGGAATGTGTTCAAAGACAAGGTTGGAGAGTTAGGCAGGGGCCAGCTTACACAGGGTTTGGCAGAAGGCCGTAGTGAAAAAACTTGGGTTTTATGACAAGTAAAATGGGAAGCCACGGGGGGGCTAAAAGTGAGACAATAACATGATATGATATGCATTTTTGAAAGATCGTGCTGTCCATTGTGAGAAAAACTGGGTACAGAGGGCAAGACTAGAAACAAAGAGATCTGTTTGAAATTTATTGCAATAGTACAGGTAAAGAAAGATGATGGAAGGTGGGGAGAAATGCTCAGATTTAGAATATATCTCAAAGAAATATACTTTGTATTCTTAACCACCATGCCAAATTTTCCACTTATTACACATTATTTTATACCCTTCATTATGCTTTTTTTGTCTTATCCCCTAAGATTATAGTAACTGTAACTTATAGAATGCTACATAGAAATATTAATCCATTTAGTAAATATTTATGGGCACCTATTACATCCCAGGTGCTACAGTAGTTCTTTCCTTTTAAATAGTTATTTTATTTTATAGTTGTTTCTCTTCCTGCCACATGTGTTATTTATACACACACAATTTCTTTTGCTTTGTATAACTAAAATTTTCCTTTTGAATGCATAGCTTTCTCTCCCACTCTCTCATTTTCTGTATGTTCTCTTGGCTCTTTTATTCCTTTTTCAAATGTTCTTTATTTTACACACTAGTTCCGAGGTAGACAAGAATTACAAAGTACTTTATTCCACAAAATACATAATTTAATGCAACAATGTTGTATAATGGTGCATAGAGGTATTATTAATGCCATTTCACGGATGAGCAAAGTGAGGCTCAGAGAGGCTAAATGATTGTCATGGAGCTAGACAGATGATAAACTGCGAGTAGAGTAGTAGGCTCAGGGTTCCCTGACTCCAAAATCAATGCCATTCTGCTGCACTGCCGTGGATCCTCCATCTTCCCCTCTGAACCCATCCACATTGTACCTAGGTAGCGGGTGCTCATGCAAAGGAGGGGATGGGTAACTCCGTGAAGGTGAGGACGGCAGTGCTCTCTCTTAGTGTATGCAGTGTACTGGTTCTTCTGTTTGTACAGTCAGTGCAGTTCTCTCTATGCCGAAATGTACCTTAGACTTATGCCATGTAGAGTTTATCAAAACACAAAAGTTAGAAAAGACTAGGCTGCCCCCACATCTCTTTGCATTTAGACAGACTAGTCATAATTCAATTCAAGAAAGTTTTATTAGGTACCTACCATGTGTCATATTTATTCAATGAATAAATAAATCCTACATAACTTCATATCAATGTAAGCTGTTATTATCGCAATCTAGTTGGAGAGATAAGACAAAAAAATAAAAGTGTAAGATCATAGCCCTGTCTGGTCTGGCTCAGTGGATTGAGCACTGTCCTACAAACCAAAGGGTTTCTGGTTCAATTCCCAGTTGGGACACATGCCTGGATTTCAGGCCAGGTCCCCAGTTGGGGTGTGTAAGAGGCAACCACACATTGATGTTTCTCTCCCTCTCCTTCTCTCTCCTTTCCCTTCTCTCTAAAAATAAGTAAATAAAATCTTTATAAAAAGAAAAAAGTCTAAGATCATAAAAGAATATATAATATGTGAAGTAATCTGGCACAGCGATTAAGAATACAATATTCACTGACCTTTTTAAGGTTCTGGGGATAGAGAGATGAACAAGATCGTTCCTGCTCTCATGAACTTTCTCCTCTAGCCTGCTGCCATAACTGCTATTTTTGCCTTAACAGCCTTGGCGACTTCATAAGATTCTCTGTAAGTAATAATAATTGACAACACTTACCAGATGCTTATTAAAATTAGCTTAATTGACCCTCTCAACGATGGTATAAGGTAAGTAGCATTATTATCAGCTATGAAGCTTATATAATTCTAGAGACTGTTGGAAAAAACGAGAATGCAACACTACAAATACAAACTTAGGTAACAGAGCCTTGGAGGGGGCCCATTCAAGACTTGCACTTTATCAGCTTCACAGTAAATCTGCCTTTAGTTTCAAGGTGAACACATCTCATCCACTATGCAATTCTTTAAGTATGAGGTCTGTTATTTAAAACAGTGCATGTCCCAGTCAAAATACCTAGAAGGTGGTTAAGTGTAGAGAGCGAGAAAATAAGCATTACCATTTTCAACTGTGAAAGTATAGATGAGGTTTTGTGGTGCTCCATTTCAAGTCAGTGAGCCCACAGGAAGTAGCTATGCGCTAAACATTGTGCCACCCTGCAGGGTATATAAGAATGGGTTTAAAATCATAGATAGATGATAGATAGATAGATGATAGATAGATAGATAGACAGACAGACGGGCAGACAGGTAAACCTGCTTTCAAGGACTAAGTTTACATACCCAGCACTGTGTAAATATTAAAGGAGATCAATGTGACAGCAGTACTCACCCCTGAAGAATTTAAATGATAAAAAAATACTTAATAGAGTGTGTTCCTTACCTCGACCCTTAGCTTGTTGGGGATAGTAACCCAGGCCCACGGTCTACTCCTGCTGCTTGCACCTGCTAACCCGCAGCCGTCTGTGAGTGCATCTCCATCCATGTTGGCCAGACTGGTGTCCAGACCCGTAATGCCCGCTGGGAGCTCTACTGCCTGGAACATGGCATCCAGCCCCATAGCCACATGCCAAGTGACAAGACCACTGGGTGGGGGGAGATGACTCCTTCAGCACCTTCTTTAGAGAGACAGGCTCTGGCAAGCATGTGACCAGGGCAGTGTTCGTACACCTAGAACCCACAGTCATTGATAAAGTTCGCAGTGGTACCTACTGCCAGCTCGTCTACCCTGAGCAGCTGATCACAGGCAAGGAAGATGCTGCTAATAACTATGCCTGTAGATGACACCATTGGCAAGGAGATCATTGATCTCGCCTTGGATGGAATTCGGAAACTGGTTGGCCAGTGCACAGATCTACAGGGCTTCTTGGTTTTCCACAGCTTTGGTGGGGGAACTGGTTCTGAGTTCACCTCCCTGTTGATGGAACGTCTCTCTGTCGATTATGGCAGGAAGTTCAAGTTGGAGTTCTCCATTTACCCAGCTCCCCAGGTTTCCACAGCTATAGTGGAGCCCTACAGCTCCATCCTCACCACCACCCTGAAGCACTCTGATTGTGCCTTCATGGTTGACAATGAGGCCATCTACAACATCTGTTGTAGAAACCTTGATATTGAGCACCCCACCTACACTAACCTAACCGCCTTATCAGCTAGATTGTGTCCTCCATCACTGCTTCCCCTCAGGTCTCATGGAGCCCTGAATGCCAATCTGATTGAATTCCAGACCAATCTGGTGCCTTATCCCCAAATCCACTTCCCCCTGGCTACATATGCCCCTGTCATCTCTGCGGAGAAAGCCTACCATGAACAGCTTCTGTTGCCGTGATCACCAATGCATGCTTTGAGCCAGCAAACCAGATGGTGAAATGTGACCCTCGCCACAGTAAATACATGGCTTGCTGCCTGTTGTACCATGGTGACATGGTTCCCAAAGGTGTCAATGCTGCCATTGCCACCATCAAGACCAAGCACAGCATCCAGTTTGGGGACTGGTGCCCCACTGGCTTCAAAGTTGGCATTAATTCCCACCTCCCAGTGTGGCGCCTGGTGGAGCCTTGGCCAAAGTACAGAGAGTTGTGTGCATGCTGAGTGACACCACAGCCATCGCTGAGGCCCGGGCTCACCTGGATCACAAGTTTGGCCTGACGTATGCACACATGCCTTTGTCCACTGGTACGTAGGGGAGGACATGGAGGAAGGAGAGTTTTCTGAGGCCCGTGAGGATGTGTCTACCCTAGAGAAGGACTTCAAAGAAGTTAGTGTGGATTCTGTTGAAGGCGATGGTGAGGAAAAAAGGAGGGGAATGGTAATTACCATTCCTTTCAGCCCTGCGACATGTCATACTCAGAATCTCAGTTTCAACAGCTGCTTTCTGGTTAGATTTTCTTTGCTTTTTACCTGTAATCGTATCTGTCTTTTTCATGTATACCTGAAAGATTATCTGCTCATGTTTCAAAGTAAAAGCATTGAGAAATAAAAAATATACTTAATGAATACTGACTGCTTACTATGTAACTGGCATTGCTGTAAGCGGATTACAACTGATAGGGCAACTACTACTATTACCATCATCCCTATTTTACAGATGGAGAAACTGACCAGGGAGTAGGAATGCTTAGTTCTGAACTCAGATATGCTAATTCTAGATCTATGCTCTTAACCACTCTACTATTCTCCTTCTCCTCCAATCTTTTTAGAAATGCTAAGATTGAAAACAAACAATTTGAGATTTAAAGTTTCTAGACTCCTCCCAAGTCACCATCTTTTCCATAAGGCCTTCCCTGCCCTCCCCAGATAGGTCAGGTGCCCTTCCACATTCCCAGACTTCCATGTTCCCTTCTCTCATGGATAGATTAAGTCACTGGCTCCCTCATTTCTTAGACCGAGAGCTTATTGAAGGCATGTGTCTCTGTACCAATAGGTATTGGATAAATTCTTGAGGCATCAATGAGTAAATGAGCAATACCCATCAGAATGTGGTCAAGTGGTCTGCTGATTCTGTGGTAAAGAACTTACCTGCCATAGGTTTTAGGTGGGACTAGAACATGAAAGTGAGATTTAGAACAGTAGACAGAGAAAGGAATGGACATTTCAGTTGAGGACACCAGCCTGGGCCAAAGAGCAGCAGTGGGAACAATCATGGCATGAAGAGTGAGTTAGTTTCCTATTGCTTCTGTAATGAATCACCACAAACTTAACGGTTTAAAACAATACACACTTATTCTCTTATAGTTCTGGAGGTGAGAAGTCCGTAAACTCAAGGTGCCAGCAGAGCTGTGTGCCTTCTGCAGGCTTCAGAGGAGAATCTGCTTTCTTGCCTTTTCGGCTTCCGAATGCCTGGGCTCCCGGCCCTCTTCTCGCATCGCTCCGCCTTCTGACTTTCATTGTCACGTCTCCTGTTACTGACTGCCCCACTCCTGCCTCCTTCTTGCGAGAGCCCTTGTGATTCTATCACTGGGCCCACAGGGATAATCCAGGATTATCTCCTTAACTTAATCACCTCTGCAAAGGCCCTTTTCCTGTGTAAGCTAACAGGGTCACAGGCTCCCCAGGTTCTGAGGGTTAGGACACAGACATCTTTGGAAGACCGTTATCCAGTCTACCACAAAAGGTAACAGTAAAAAGAGAGTCCAGACTGAAGGTCTGGCTCCTGTAAGATCATAGGCTAAGTGGATAAAGAGCGGCCAGGCTCCCGTCTAGACTATGGGGTCTGGACTTATTCTAATAGGAATAGAAGAGTCATTTAGAGAGCTAAAATGGTCAAGTCATTACGAATATCATATTTTTAAAAGATTTATTTGGCCACTGTGTTACTTGCTTGTTTGAAGCCATCTTTTTTTCAACATAATAATGAGTTGCGAGAAGGATTTTATTGCCATATACACTTTTACATATAAGTCTCTTTGGTAGGTATGATTATCTCCATTTTAAGGATGAGGAAACTGAGTTTAGAGAGTTTCAGTGATTTTTTTCAAGGAGAATACACACACACAGAGACACACACACACAAAACACAAAACACGTAGCCAAACTAAGCCACATAATTTTAGGAAGTAGTCTAATGCGGTGAGCAAAGTACAAATGGTTTCAGAAGCTGACCTGAGTCCAAATTTTAACTCCGCCCTCTACTAGCTAGGTGACTTTGACCAAGGTATCCCAATTCCCTAAACTTCACCTCCCTTTTCTCTAAAATGGGGCTAATAATAGTTCCTACCTCATAAGTTTTTGTGAGGATTAAGATAATACTAGTAAATCAATAAACAGTAGCTATATTTTTACAAATCTCACCTATATTTTTACAAATTCTTTTCTATAATAACAATATATATTGTTATTATAATATAATAATATTATTGTTGTTAATTATTATTGTTAATAATAATATTGTTATTATATATATTTTTACAAATCCCTTTCTATAATAACAAACTCAGACAAGACCATCTGAGATCATATATTTGAATCAGATTACCTTTCAACACAGGAAGATTCAAAATCTGAGTTTAAAAGAAGCTATTAAAGATAGGTGTTACAATACCTTCTAGTACGAGATATTGTACTTCCAGTTCTTCCCAATTTAAAAAAAATTAACTGCCTTTGTAATGTACATGAGACAGTGTCCTAAAAGTATGTTAATAATTTTAATTCCAACTCACAATTATCCTCAGAGTAATTTCCCATAAGTCCTAATTTCTTTGATCAAGGTCTGATTTTGTTAAGCTGGGTTATTTGTGAAAGACCAAATAAAATAGACATAGTTTTGCAGTCCATCAGCACGGATGGGTTTGTATAACTTCAGTGGACAAGCAAACATTTGCCAAGTGGTCTGAAATAACCTTTACTTCGTGCCCATTTCTAGGAGGAGTGAATGGACCCAGTGGCCTGCTGGCCTGAGAGCCTCTGCCTGGTGTCTGGCACCCCGAGATGTTTCCTGGCTGGCCTGGAGAATGTCCAGCCCTGAGAAAAAATGGAATCCAAAAGAAGACATAGAATCAGGCTCCATGTTCTGCGAGATTATACCACATTGGTCATTGAAATTAAATATATTCATATCCATCAGCTCTGTGCTCTGTCACACAAAATATTAAAGTGAAATTCAAGGAGATAAGTTTGAAACAATCCTTCCTCTTCTTCAAAATCACCGTTAGCTACTGGAGACGCTGACAATCCCTTTGTAGCTTAGTCAGGGCACGTTGATCAGTGAGGCAGCTACGCCAATCGTGGCTGCATTCACAGGTGACCGTGCTGCCTGCCTGCCTTCCCAGAGATACACGACACAAAACCAAACCGATAGAGAGGAGCTGGCATCGCAGACTCACTCTAGAGAGCGACCCAGGCCAGGCCTCTGTGCTTATGGACAGGAACATGCGGCCCTCAGCAGCCCGGCCTCCAAATTCACAGGCTTCTCTCCCAGTGCAAACCACAATGCTGAAAAAATGAAAGGGGATTTCAGGCAGAAAAAGCGATTACAAATAAGGGTCATTCAACAACAATCACCAAAAAATAAACCCTGGCAGCCACCATGCCAAGCAGGCCTGGTGAATGCCGGTCTTGCCTTCTCAATTCCTGCTCCAATCAGTAGCACAACAAATTCTCTAGTTTCCAAAATCCAGTGGGCTCTGACCACAGACACTGGAGTGCAAGCCGCATTTAAATTTGAAAAGCTGTCACTGATAGAACCCTGCTGGCAAGCACAAAAAAAGTACTTTTTACATAGAAAAAGCGTGTTTGGCAAAGCTGGCTGTTTTGTGCTGCTAAGTTATACAATGTTGTTTACAAACAACAACAACAAAAAAGCCCCAAATTAACATCCACCTCCCCATTAAAAAAAAATGCACCTGCTCGTCCCTTCATAATTTTTAGATTCTCCAAAATCAGAGAAATTGAAGCAGAAAAATAATTCTCATTCTGTTGCTCTTAAAAACATCTTTTTTTTAAAGCAATATATGAAAGTATTTTTTAAAGTCAAAATCAAAATAAACTGTTAGGCTCAGATCATATGTATAGTCATGTGAGTTATTTCCCATCTCTTTAGATGTATACCTTTTTCCCCCCATTTAGCCTGTTTTTTACAGTTCAATAAATATTTTTCCAAGCTCCACTTGCCAAACAAAAGAGTTTAGCCTCAGTGTTACTCCTCTGACAAATATCCTTATGGTCTTGCACATGTGAGAGCCATTGATAAACAAATTAAAATTCTGTCCCAGCTCAGAGCTCAGCTGGCCCATTTTATCTTGCAGTATGGGTTTGTAAAGGTCTGGATGTCTGTCATCCTCCCCTAACCTTGTCTTTGTCAAAGGGATACAAAAGCCTGCCCGCTCGGGGCCCTTACGATACTGATTAGTGTGAGTGACAAAGTGGTGCTGCAAGTCCACTCAGCCTTTCATAATAAATCTATCAAAGAGTAATAGAATTCCATCAATCCTGCATCATCCCTGAGGGTCGCTGGGCTGGGATGGAAAGTGTGTTCCGTTGGGATTGTACAACTGTTATTATTCAATTACACTCTTTTCTTCCTAGTTAAAGACCATGATATCATTATCACTTAATGAATACATATAATTGGATCTGGACTCTATGTTTGGCTGATGAATACCACTTACTATTCATTCAGTCTCAGCTCATCTTCTGACCATTTATTATAGACTTTTGGCTGAAAACCATGATGACAAAGGGAATTTGAAATTAGCTGTGATTTTATTCAATGCTCAGTTAGACACAAAGACAAAATAAAATTTTGATGCCTAAATGAGTTGAGAATGGATTAAGAAGTTTTGCCTAACTCAGCAGTCTCCGATTTACCCACAGCGAATACATACACAACATCCACAGACACACAATCTCTCTCTCATACACACACACACACACTGAGTTGGCAACAAAACTGTTCTAATAGTTTAATAACTTCTAAAAATAGAATGTTATTTTAAACAACCCTGGATTTTTTTTTAAACGCCATGAGAGACAATTTCGTATTTTAGTCTCATTTTTAAAAATAAAACATGGATTAGCTGTAAAAGTGTCATCATACACTCACTTCCACTCACACACATACATTCAAATCTTCGAGTCAACCTACCCACCAACACAATTTTATGATTAAATAACATTTAAATTTGACAAAGCAAAAGTGCTTCCAATACAGTATATTTATTACACCTAATATCAAGTCCATCATTAAGTTTCATCATACAATGTGCCCCCAAAGGAAACTAGCCCTCCTATTCATATTGTTGGGAGTAAATGTAGCATACCTCCTTTGGATCACTGGTGAACAGGCTACCTCATTAATCCTAGTTAGTAGATGCTGCCGGGCATGTGGAGCCGCCAAATCCAGATGCTACCCACAGAGGCTCTCCAGGCAGTTAGGGAATCACGGAGTACCACCTCAAGCCTTCCATACATCACATCAAATTAAATTTACATTAAGTGCTACTCCATCAGAGCTGAGAGAAGCTGACATCTTTGGAAAATGCAGATGATAATCCATTAAATCCTATTATATACATGTCTTCTAATTTTACTTAAGCCCATGCATACCAAAGTATGAGTTTGTGTTAAAAATTAAAGACCCTTTTACTAGAACAAAAGACTTTATGAACTGTTGACTTTGGGAGGTTTTATTACAGGGGCAGGCTAGTCTATCAAGACAAGTAGACTTTTTCTGTACAAATTCTGGTTAAGTATTTCTTCGGAGAATTTGTGTTGGGTTTTGTTTTAAAACACGTACTCTCCCTCCTTTCCTACCATCCTCTAGGCTTTCTGAATAATGTGGTCCTTTTCAGCCTCCATGCAGTACCCTAATAATGTATGCACTAAATGTTATGAATGAGACAGTAGTGCACATATTGTCTCCTTTTGCAATTAAGAAAATATTTTCTGGCAGCTTCCAAACTGGCAACAAGAAGGTGCTATAAAATCATCATAGTGAAAAGCTAAGGTTTAATTAGCCTATTATCACATATGTTAATCCCTTTATATTTTCATAGTCCTCAGTCACAGCTACTTTTACTTTGATGAGTCTCTTCTAAATTTCACAGCACTGATCTTATTATTTTTGATCCTTAACACTTAAATTTTTATATTTACCTGCGGTCTTTTACACTGACATATCTATGTAATTTCTTTTTCTACAGCTTAAGCCTGAAATAATCTGAAATTGAAAAATATTCAAAAGACCATAAAAATCAATGACTATTTGGACAAAAGATTCTATCATAAGCCAGGAAATTTTCACCCAGAAATCACATACATACACACACACAATTAATTTAAAAGCTATTTATCAAACCTTTTAAATTTTAATCACAGTTTGGTTTCCCTACACTGGATTTTTACACATTAAAGCCATTTATTTAAGAATGTGCCACTGTATATGTCTGTATTTCAAAAAAAGTGCCCTTTCTAGATAAGAATTAGAGCCTTTCACTCAAGCTAAATTTTTTTTTAATGTCTATCTCTTTTCTCAGGCAATTTCTTTGTTAGCTTATATTTATGGTATTAAAATATTCCACAGGTACTGACTTGACCAAAGTGTACTTACAGGAAAAAAAAATCTTTGACATATATGCTTTTATAAACTTTGTTTTTGAAATAAGAAAACTGAGTCCCCAAAATATTAAGTAACATAGAATAGGAGTTTCACAAGGATTAATATTAGTTAACATATGTAAACTGTCTGGCACATACTGGCTTTCAACAAATGTTTGCCTTTCTTTTTAGATATTGTAAAAGAGTTGGGATTAATTTAGTGAAATTTTTACTTCAACATCTTTGGACACTTGTACACAGTTTTGAGACTATTTATTAAATATTAGGCTCTTCACCTCCTTAAACTTAGGAATGACACTAGCTAAGCACAAGGTTAGGCACAGCAGAAGGAATATTAGGAAGAAATGTGCCCCCTCCTTCACATTTCCAAGGCTAAAACTCCAGTTCCTTGTCTAAATGACAAAAAAATGTAGTGAAATTTGCATTGGTAATCACTGATTATTAAACTCTTCATTATTGTCTTGTACTTAGTTCTAAGAAGCAGCTTGAAAAAGAGTATGGCAGGCCTTACAGAGAATTGCCCCAACTCTGCCACACTGACGCTGCCCTGCCAGAAGCCATGCCTTTTTGCAAATTCAGATCCCTATCAGAGGGTGGAAGGGGAGATAATAAACAGGGCGCCACATGGATGCACCAATAAAGCCAATCTAACTCCATGTTCTGGAATTAAGTCCTTTAACAAGCCATAGATTCACAGTCTCCTATATCAAGTTACCTTCTTGACATTTCCTCTGAGGCATCTCAACTGTCGCAAATCACACTTCATTGTCACCCTTCCTATATTTGCTTCTCCTCTAGTCACTCTCATGTCACTAAGTGGCACCACCATTTACCCAATTGCTCGAAGCAAAAACACTGGAGTCATCCTTGATTTTCCTCCTTCTCTCACAAGTCTCATCCAATTCCACATGAAATCCAGTAAGACCTACCCCCAACTATATTCCAAATATGTCCTCTCTCTTCTAATCCGAGCCACCATCATCTCTCACCTGAATTGATATAAAAACTCCTAACTTCCACGGTTCCACTATTTCCCCACGTGGCTTTTATTTTTAATTAAATAACTCACACATATAAAAAAGCAAAATGGCAACAAATACCCATGTATCCACCATCCAATTTTTTAAAATATTAACATTTTGTCATATTTGCTTCAAATCTTTTTCTTTAAGAAATAAAATATAATTGAAGAACCTATGTACCCATCCCTAGTTTCATTCTCATCACTCCAACTTCACAGATAGTAATTTTTCAGAATTTAGTGAATTTAGTGACTTTCATTTCCATGGATGAAATTTTATTTTTATTAAATGTTTAGATTCATGCATATCAGTTAGGGTTGAGGTCAGCTACATCTAATAGAAAACCCAAATAATAGTGGTTTAAAGAGAAATTGAAGTTTATTTTTCTCATATAACTGAGAGAGCTGGAATAGGCAGTTGAGACAGTGAAGTTGTTTAGTGTCACAGGGTTAAAATTTTTGTGATTCCCTTGATTTTTGCAATATGGTGTTCCAACTTCAATCATTGTGACCTGTTTCCAGGCAAGAGAAAAAAGAAAGAGCCAAGGACAAAAGAGTGTATGTCAGCTGAATCATTCCCCCTTTAAAGGATCTTTTTCAAGAGTTCTACACAACAACTTCCCCTTATATCCTATTTTTCAGAGCCATGTCACAGTCTATATAGCTGCAAGAGAAGCTCAAAAACATAGTTTTTCATTTGGACATAGTCTCACCATAATCAAAGCAGGGTTCTGCTATTATGGAAGAGGGGAGACTAATATTGGTTAGGCAACTAGCAGCCTTTTCTACAATAAGTATCTTTAGTAATATATTGATTTGAATGCTTTAATTTTTTTATAAATAAAATCATACATAACAGAAATTATACTGTTACCCTCTATGATTTGCTTCTTTTGCTCAACATCATATTTTTGAGATTCATCTACATTGATATAATAACTAATTCATTAATTTTCATTACTTTAAAATATTCCCCTCATGAATATATCATAATTTATAATCCATTTTCTGTTGTTGTACATTAAATTGTTTTAAATTTTTAAGTGAACATTCTCTTATGTGCCTCCTTTAGGCAAAACATAAATGAAATTTCATTTCTTCCTTCTTAAAATTCTCTGTTGGTTTCCCATTACATTAAAATAAAATCTAACCTTGTTTCCATATAACATCCTGTATGAGTTCGTCCCCACTTACCTCCCAACGTCATCTAGCTCTGCTCTCTCTCATTCACTCTGCTCCACACACACTGGCCTCTTTTCAATTCCTAATGCACCAGCCATTTTCCTTCCTCCAAGCCAAGAGCTGATCAAGGTTTCCCAGAGCCTGAAGCTTTTTAAAATTCAGGTACAATAAGACAAAATTAAGTGCAGGGCATTGGAAGAGACCAAGGCAAGTAAGATATCCTGATCATTAAATGTCATTTATCTTCATGGAAAATCCACCTTGACTTAGGTTCTTTCAAATTCTATTCTTTGTGTTTAGAATATTATTGCCCAGGATGGTCTTCCACAGGCTCCATTTAATTATCGGGTCTCCGCCAGGGGCTGCTAGTCCTCCGATATCCACCCTCCCCTTCTGCCACAGTAATAGATTAATTAGCTGAGTTTTGCTACCCAGTTTTGATTAACCAAGTAAAAACTACATTTTGTAGTGGACAACTAGTTGTGGCCCTCTGACTATGTTTTGGCTGATGGGATGTGAGGGAAAAGATGTGTTCAATTTCCAGGTGACTTCCTTAAAGGGGATACACTTTAATAAAGAGATGTCCTCCTTCTGCCCCTTCGCCCCTTCCCTTAGGCTAGAGTGTAAACCTCGTAGCTAGTCATCTTGGACCATGTAGATGACACTCAAGGGATGATAAAGCAATAGCGGAGAAGGAATGTAGCCCCCAAAGAACTTGGAGAAGCAGACCTACCAAAAAAACTTCCTAAGAAAAAAATTAACTATCATATTTTAAGCTTCTGTTGCTTTTTGTCTGCCATATTCAGTCAAATCTACACCCGAGACATGGTCTTGATTCAAACATCATTTCCTCACCAAGCCCACTCTGACTACTCCACTCTCCTATACACCAACTCACTTGCTGGCACATCGGCCTATCTTATTTCCTTCATTGAATTTATTATTGCATGAAAATATTTGTTTATTTACAATCACCTATCTCTCCCCACCGAAAACTAAATGTTATAGAGACAGGGACCTTGTCTTGGTCACTGCTGTAAGCCCTTTGCCTAGGACAGAAGGTATCTGATATATAAATACGCAATAATTATTTGTTGAATAGATGAAAAAAATGAATCAACAAAAATAACACTGATTGGTTCCCACTAGACTATAAGCTGAATGAAGTCAGGGACAATGTCTGTTTATTTATTGTCACATCACCAGGAACACACAAACTTCCCAGTATGCTTTTGCATAATGAATAAATCCACTGACAAACAAATGAATAAGGATAAATACATTCCCTAGGACTCCTATGAAATGAGTCACTAATAAAAATTCCATCATGAATATAATTTCATTTTTTTTAAAGTGTTTCAAAGTCTAGCTTTCTGGAGATTAAGGGTTTATTGTATGCCAGGCCCTATGCTAAATGGTTCCCATCTATTATCTCATTTAATCTTCATAACAATCCTATGAGTAAGTAATAGAGGTCCCTGATCCTTAAGCAAACCTCTTGGAGGCCAAACATGTTTTGGCATTCAGAACTTTTCAGGAAATTAATAGAGTGCATAGACTACACGCAGCACCCCTAGCACGATGTGGGCCAGCATGTCATAGCCAAATACATGAATATTTCTGCCAAGAGACATAGGAATATTCACCAATTAGTAGATACATAAAGACTATAAGTAACCTCATAGGTATTTATTTAATTTAGATTTTTCTTGAGTTCAGGTCACATCAGGTTTTCCTGACAAATGAATTACAAAATCTTTAGGCTTTCAGAGATATTTTAATTTTAGAATTACAAGTAAAAAAATTGTGAGTTTGTATAATCATTTCAATTTTATAGGTAAAGAAACTAAAACTAAGGAACTTGTCCAAGGCCACAATGATCATAAGGACCAGTGGACCAGAACCCAAATAATCCGGCTGAAAATCTGCTGTGCTTAACCATTTCACTGCAGCACGGGAAAATTCCATGGTACCTAAGGCATCCCTTCTGAATCTGAATCATGGAGGATGTTCCGTCAAGGGGGACAACTCTGCCCTGCAGCGGAGATTTGCACATCAGGGTGGCTAGGTAAACTAGGTGACCTTTAAAGTGTCTTTTCATCCTGAGAGTCCATAATCCTCTGAAAACATATATCTTACTCTAATCCTAGTTCATTGACCGCATTCATACATGGTCTCTTGTGGTGGCGCATGAAACTGACATCTGCTTCATGCATTCACTTAAATACGGTTTGAATATTCACCATGTACTAAGCAATGGAAGAAGACACGAAGGCTTAATGTACGTGATCAGTGATCTCAAAAAGTCTGCAATCCAGTTGAAGAGACATGCCATGAAAGCAGAGCAACTTAAATAGCCATGGACACAGGACTGGTTACAAAAATCTAAATACGAAAAACCAAAGGGGTGAGGCAGACAGTAAATGCTTCCGGAGCTCAGGGAAAGAGAAATCGCTGTGGGCTAATGGAATCAGGGAAGGATCCAAGGCTGGGCCCCAAAGGATGGGAAGGATTTATGGATACAGAAAAGAGGGGTGGTATTTCAGGGTTAGGTTGTGACCCACGATCTATCATCTAGTAAAAGGCAGTATTTCTAGTCAGCGTATGCAAATTATTTTGGAGACTTTCATCTTAAGTGGATACACGTATAAGAACAAATAGTAGGCACTCTCAAATGTGTCCTTCATTATACATACATTAAAAAGGACCCTCATGTAAGCAGTTTTACACACCCTGAGAAAAGTCGCTTTGAGAATTTCAACCAGGTAGTATTCCAAGTACTCCTGCAGTAAAAGAATCAGCCCTAAATTCAATCAGGTATCTAAGAAACAAAAGCTGCCTCTAGGATAGAATATTCAAACGAACTGTTTAGGAGAAACTACCTGCTCCACTACTCAGCAACATATCTTCAAGCACAGGATTGATTTATGCTTCTAGTGTCCACCAAGTTTCCATAACTTTAGGGCATCTACATAAATATGTCTTATGACAAATACATACCACTGCATAAGTATAATATAACCAGCAACATTATATGCATGTATAAATACGCTGATGGAGCTAATGTTTATGTATGAAGAGAGGTGATACCGAATTTCACACTTAATTTAAAAGTGAATTATCAATTTTCAGTACATTCTCGAAAACAAGTTCCCAGATCCCTGACATCATTACTTTTTAATATTACTAAAATAGAGCTAAACTGACTTTAACCCCAGAATTATTTCTTCTTGTCCGGAAAAATATGTGTAAATAGAATGGTACATATTTTTGAGATTAACATGATGTTGAGTCACACCACTTCCATACATATTAAAAGCATCAGCAGATACAAGTGGTAAACTTGGTAGTTTCCCTTGGAGTATCAGCAGGGTGATATAACCCTGCTTTCTCTGCTTTAGAAGGATAAAATTAAACGGGGTTCCAAAGGAACCTAGTCCATTTCTTGATGAGTTCATGACATTTCTAATCATCCCCTTCAGGTGTGCCACTCCACAGACCAATCGTGATTGAGCAGCAGGAACGTGCATGAAGACAGAGCATCCCTTCCGCCTTAGATCTCAAGCTGAATTCTTTTTGGAGCCTATCTTTTCCTGTTCTGTCACTCATTTCCTATGACATTCTGAAATGCTTCTTCTGGGCCTTAAAATTAGATACTCAATATTCTGAGTAATACACCAACAGCTGGAATAATTTTGGGAAAATATGTGTCTTGATAATACATGTGTAGAATAACATTTTCAGTGTCACTCAACAAATTTTTGTTCTCGGGAATTCCTTTACTCTCCTACGATTAAACTGAAACCTTGATGTATGGGGGAAAACAAGCCTGGAAACCCCTGAAATAGTAATCTTGAAAGTTTACAAATGTTCTGTTTTGTTTTGTTGGTATGGTTGCTTGCTTTTTGAAAGAGAGAAAAGGTTTCCTTTTTAAACGTAGGAGCGTGAAGTTCTCAGAGCATAAAGTCCATATCAAAACAACAGGACTGGGAACAAGGCACAATTATAGAAGATCCACGTCTGAAAGTGAGTCTGAAGAAAGATTTGAGGATGAAAAGGAGAGCGATGAATCTAGCCACCAATGTAAGTCTCCGAGAAGGGAGCCTGCACTCTGGTCCCTGAGGCTCAGCCCTGTGTGGAGTGACAACAGAAACCTCAGCTAGATCTGGGAGATTCTAAGAACAGAGAGCTGTACTTTGCTTCCTGGGTAAAACCCGGAGAGATAGAAGGTTTCATAAAGAAAACCTCTGTACCAGAAATATGTAGCAACAGTTCAACAGAAACTCAACTACGCGTGGGAGGGAAGAATCTGTGATGGTTCTCCAAGTCTTCCTTCACCTCAGGAGTTGCTCCGAGACAGCCAGTTGGCCCGAAGGACAAGGAGGTACCACAGACAGGGTCTTTACAAGCTGGAAGTCGTGGTAGAACCACAGATACTGAAGCAGATGCACAAGTGACTGATGTCTACCAGAGACGAAAGATTATCATAGACCAGATTCTTCCTTCTTCTTATCGTGGCAAACTTAAACCCCTGGATGTCATCGTACGGAGAAGAGGGAAGGCTGCAAACCTAAATTTGGTTTGACTTTACATTTGAAAAAATCACTATATAATTCATGGCAAACAGAAGCACTTAGGAAAGAACTTTCAAAAGCTCCCACCATTTTATATACCATCCTATATCTACTACACCCGTACCCCATATAACCTATTTCCTTCCAATTACCATGGGAAATGTTTATACTTCTCTTTAAAGTCTGGTTCTCTGGTTGTGCACTGGATCCTATCCTCTCTCATCTGTTCAAGAACAATGCTTCAGCAATCATCTTTCTCCTGTATCGTCAATTTTTTATTCTTTTCTAGGTCATTTCCATAAGCAAATAAACATGTTATACTTACTTTCATCTTTTAAAAAAGCCATCCCTTGATGAATGAGATATCTGCATAACACTAGAATATTGTCCCACAGATTTTTTTTTTTAACAAATTACAAAACAGAGAAGGTAGTTTACAATGGAGGAATCTGGCAATCACCATTTTAACTAAGAGATCAAATTTAGCATCACTATAGTGTGCAAACCTAACATCCTGTGCCTCCTGGTGGGATATAATATGAAGTACACAATATAACTTAAGACATGCTTGAAAAAAAGTGTTTAAATAGAATTTAACTAAGACTCTATATTTACTTTCCAGGTAATAGGATATATAAATAGGTGAAACAGAAACAAGCTAAACTCTACATGAACCATTAGAAAAATCCAGAATATGGGATATTCCATAAGACAACAGGCCTGAACTTTTGAAAAATAAAAATCATGTTTTAAAAAAAAGGCATGAGAGCTTTTCAGTTAATAAACACTAAAGAGATATAACAGCAACATATGAATCATTTTTTCTCTTTTTTAAGCCTCATCTGAGGATATTTTTTTTTTCATTGTTTTTAGGAAGAGAGGAAGGGAGAGAGGAGGAGGAGAGAGAGAGAAACATCAATGTCAGAGATAAACATCGATTGGCTGCCTCCTGAACGCGCCCCAACCAGGGATAAACACGCAACCCAGATATGTGCCCTGACTGGGCAACCAACCTGCAACCTTTTGGCTACTGGACAACGCTCCAACCATCTGAGCCACACAGGCCGGGGCAATATGTGAATCTTGATTGGCTTCTGGATTTAAAAGATATATAAAAGTTTTTTTGAGACAATTTGGAGAATGTGAATATAACTGGATATTATATGATGTGAAATTATTATTAATTTTCTTGGGATATTCAATTAAAATATTGATGAGTAAAGTGTCATGATGTCTACAACTCACTTTCAAATGGTTTAGCAAACCACTTCACGGGAGAGAAAAAATGGAGAAAGATATTAACAATTGGTGAATATACATAAAGGATATATGGTTATTAATTGTATGATTCCTTCAACTTTTCTGTAGGTTTGAAATTTTCTAAAGTAAAAAGTTTTTTTTTAAGGCTGTTGACAGTGTATCCCTTTCAAGGTAACTAATGCTCCATTTCTCCACTCCCCTTCAAAATGTCCTTGGAAAGAGATGTCTTTAATCAAAGTTTCCATTTCCTCTTTTTCTGTACTTTCTTTATTTCCTCCAAAAAGGCTAACTCCCACCTCTTCACAAAAACAGATCTTGGCAAGGTAACCAATGGCCGTCACACAGGCAAATCCAATGATCAATTCTCACTTCTCATCTTATTCAGCCTATCAGTGGTGTTCGACACACTTGATCAGTCTCTCCCCTTGAAACATTTTTTATTCCTTGACTAAGACATCATTCTCTCTTGATTTTCTCCTACTGCACTGACTGCTCCTTCTAGTCTTCTTTGGTGGAATCAACTCATCTCCCCAACATCTAACACTGGAGTCCCCCAAGGTTCAGAGATGAGACCTCTTTTCTATCTAGACCATTTCTCTTGATGTTACACAGTCTCTGGTCTTTAAGCACCGTCTATAATACACTATGTGGACTTCTGTCCTGATTCCTATGTTCTTACATCTCACACTTGTTCAGCATCTCAGTTTGAATGCCTAGTAGGCATTTCATACTTGACACTTAGCACTCATACTTAATTGAACTCCTGATAGACCCCTGCCCAATCGCCAAGAGCATGCTCCTTTCACTGTCTCCCACATCTCAGTAAGTGGCAACTCCATTCTTCCAGCTGCCCAAATGAAAACCTTGGAGTTACCTTTTGACTCCTCTCTTTTTCTCCCAGTTCCAGCTCTTCAACATATCTTGTTGGCTTTATCCTCAAAGTAGACACTGGATCTTACACGTCTTACTGTCTCTACTACCACCACTATAGTCCAAGTCACAACTTCTCCTATCTGGCCTGTTGTAGTAACCTTCTAAATGGTCTCTCTCCTTTACTTTTGCTTCTTCTATTTTATCCTACAAAAAAGCAGCCAAAGTGAATCTTTCAAAACATGGCAGGTCATATCACTCCTCTCTCCAATCCCTCCAATGTCTTTTTATTTCATCCAGAAAAAACAACAACAACATAGTTTTTGTTGAAAGAAATTAAAGACCTAAATAAATGGAAATACAAATGGATTAAAGAACTTTATATTGTTAGGATGTCAATACTCCCCAATACGATCTAATAGATTCGACTCAATCACTATCAAAATTCTACTTGGCCTTTATATAGAAATTGAGAAGCTAGTCATAAAATTCATAAAGAAATGAAGTTTCAAGGAATTCAGTATAGTCAAAAACAACCTTGAGAAAAAAGGAACAAATTTGAAGCAATCACATTTCCTGATTTCGAAACTTGCTATAAAGCTACAGTGAATTAAGCTAGTGTGGTACTGGCATCAGAATAAACAATGAAATAGAATTGAGAGTCCAGAAATAAATCTATGGTCAACTGATGTTTGGCAAGGATGACAAAATCATTCAAAGGAGAAACGAATCTTTTCAACAAATGGTGCTGGGTCAACAGAATATCCCTGTGCTCAAAGATGAGGTTGGACCCTCACCTCACATCATGTACAAAAATGAATTCAAAATGGATCATAGACATAACTGTAAGAACTAAAACTCATTAAAAAATTATAAGCATGAATTCTCGTGACCGTGGATTAGAAAGTAGTTTCTTGAACCTAATGCCAAAAGTGCCAAGTGACCCCTTCCCCCCCCCAAAAAAGGTAATTTTGGACTATATCGAAATTAAAAACGTTTGCTCGTCAAAGGATTCAATCAGGAGTGAAAAGACAACCCAGAGAATGGGAGAAAATATTTGCAAATCACATATCTAATAAAAGGCTTATCTAAACTATGTAAAAGGTACTTATGATTCAACCATTTACAATCAATTTAAAAATGGGCAAAGGATTTCAATAAACATTTCTCCAAAGAAAACATACAAATGGCTGAGAAGCACATGAAAAGGTGCACAAAATCATTAGTCATTAGGAAAATGCAGATCAAGCCCACCATGACGTTCATAACCACTAGGATGTCTGTAATTAAAAGGATAGGTAACCACAAGTGTTAACAAAGATATGGAGAAACAGGAGCCCTCATACAGCATCGCTGGGAATCTAAAATGGTGTACCCACTTTGGAAAATGGGCTGACAGTGCTTCAAAAGGTTAAACATAGAGTTAGCATATAACATATACCATATAACTCAGAAATGCCAATCCTAGATACCTATCTAAGAGAAATGAAAACGTATGTACACACAAAAACTTGCACATAAATGTATATAGCAGCATTATTTATAATGACCAAAAATAGAAACAACCTAAACATTCACCAAGTAATAAATAAATATACAAATGTGGTATATGCCTCTATAATGGAAGGTTATTTGGACATAAAAAGGAATAAAGTACTGACACATGCTACAACACAGATGAACCTTAAAGCATTATGCTAAGTACAGAAGGTGGACACAAAAGGTCACATATTGTATTATTTCATTGACATGAAATGTCCAAGATAGGCAGATCTACAGAGACAGAAAGTGGACGAGTGGCCGCCAGAAGCTGAGGGAGGCAGGAATGGCGAGCGGCTGTTAATGGGTGTGGGGTTTCCTTACGAGGGGATGGAAATATCTTGGAATGAGACAGTGGTGAAGGTCGCACAACACTGTGAATATTCTAGAAACCACTAAATCATACACTTTGAAAGGGTGAATTTTATGGTATGCAATTATATCTCGATAAAGTTGTCTTGAAAAATACAAAATTCTTACCTTGGTCTAAAAGATTTTTCTCAACCTGGTTTCATCTCTTAGCAGTTTCACCACCTCCGCTTTGCTCCTCCCTTCTTGCCATTTCTCAAACACTCAAGCGCACTGCTGCCACGGGGCTTTTAAACACGCTGCGCCCTGTGCCTGGAATAGTCTTCCTCCTCTAGACCTCTCATCTCTTCAGAGTTCCCCTCAAATGTTGCCTTTTAGGGCCCATGTTATGAAAGTTCTCTGGAAATAACTCAACCACTCCCACTTCCAGCACTCCCTACTGCTCTTTCTCTATTTCCTTTTTCTGAGCACTTTTCACCACCGACATATTTATTTATTATGTCTGCCTATTTCTATATAAACTCCATGAAGATAGGAACTTTGCCTGTTTTATATACTGTTACTGCTGTACCTCTGGAATTTATAACTGTGCAGGGCATGTAGCATGTGCTCAAGGTTATACAAATAGCAAGTGTGTAGCAGCAGTGTGCCTTGAACAGTGGACACCCACTTTCAAGGTAGAAAGTCCCTGCTCCTAAGAAAAAACTGTTAATAGTTCATTGGCACAGAGCTCCATAGAAAAAAGGCAAAATACTAGTACAAGTAGGAGGAGCAATTGAAAATATCAAGGTTAGATGTGATAATAACCCTAATAGTATTTATATTAGAAAAAGAATATCCCAAATGTTGGGACTAGAGATAGGGGTGTTTGAGCTGAGGGGAATGAGATAAGAGATTATAAAATACACTGCCACTTTACAAAATGCTCTGGGCATCTCCTGGTGGTCCTTTTACCTTTCTGACAGTTTTCTCGACTACACTGGTGAAGAAAACTGAGGAGACAGTAGTAGAGGATGACTGCAGAGAGGTCAGATATGTAATTATACTGGGAGAAAGAGGCAAAAACAAAAAACAAAAAACAAAAACAAAAAATCTTTTACCCTCCAATATCCCAAGTCTTTTTCCTCTTCAAGCCCAGGAAATGGTGATACATGTTCTATGTTCATTTGCTCCACAGAGACCATACTACTTATCCACAGAGCACACACCAAACCCTAAGCTGCTACTTTATCAATTCCAATCTGTTGGTAACAGAAGGGGAGCAAGAAAAGGTGGGGGTGTGCAGAGCTACTACTATGCAAATATAATGCAAAGACCTCTCAGCAATGCTCCTGGAACATTTGTGCACCAATATGCAAAAAAAAAGTTGATCCATGCCATATGCACAAATTAGTTTGAAATCATCATAGAACAAAATGTTAAGCCTCAAATAACAACACTTCTAGGAGAAAACAAAGGAGAAAATATTGCTTATCTTGCATTAGCTAAATATTTCTGAGAGATGACACCAAACATACAACCCAGAAAAGAAAAAAATTGATAAATTTGACTTCATCAAAAAAGTTCTTTGAGAGATAGTGTAAGGGGAATGAACAACTACACACGAGGCACGGACTGGGAGAACATATCTGCAAATCATATGTCTGATAAAGAACGTGTATTCAGAACATATAAAGAACCCTCAAAAATACATTTACTGTACTATCCCATATAACAAATGGGCAAAAGGGTGGAATAGATGCTTCACTGAAGAAGATATACAGATGGCAGATAAGCACACCATATTAGTTTTATAGAGTTGCCATAACAAAGTAACTCAGGCTGGGTGGTGTAAACAACAGAAATGTATTTCTCACAGTTCTGGAAGCAGAAGTCCAAGATTAACAGTCCTGTCCCCAGGTTTGGTTTCCTCTGAGGCCTCTCTTCTTCGCTTGATGATGGCCACCCACTTGCTGCCTTTTACGTGGTCATCCCCCTGCGCATGCATGCCTCCGCTGTCTCTTCCTCTTCTTATAATGACACCAGTCCGAGTGAATTAGGGATATACCCTAAAGGCCTCATTTTAACTTAATTGCCTCTTTAAAGATCGTATCTCCAAAAACGGCTACATCCTCAGGTAAGTATTTGGGGGTTGGGACTTGAACGTATGAATTTGGGTGGGGGACACAATAAGATACCACTACATACCTATTAGAATAGCTAAAATGAAAAGACTAATCATAACAAATCTTGATGAGATGGTGAGCAACTGGAATTTTCATCCACTGCAGGTGTCAATGTAAATATGATGCTAAGGTACAAATGTAAAACTGTTTTCCTGTTTTCTAAAAAGTTAAAAACACCCCTACCCATATGACCCAGGTGAAGTTGCCGCATGTTTCCACGCAAAGACTGTACACTAAGGTCCGTACAGCTTTATCAGCAATATCCAAAAACTGGAAATAGCTAAAATGCTCGCCAGCAGGTGAATGGATAAACAAATTGCGGTATATCCATACAATGAAATATTACTCAGCAATAAAAAGGAACAAACTATTGATACACACAACAAAATAGATTAATCTCAAAATAATTATGGTAAGTGAAAAAAAGCCAGACACTCCCACCCAAAAAAGTACATACTGTGTGACTTCATTTACATAAAATTCTAAAAAATGCTAACTGGTCTACAGTGACAGAAAGCACATGGGTCGTTGCCTGGGGACAGAGGTGAAGGGCAATGAAGGATCCAGAGGGGGCGAATTACAAAGAAGCACAAAAAAACTTATGCAGGTGACAAATTGACAAATGTATTCATAATATTGATTATAGTGATGATTATGGAGGTGTATACATAAGTCAAAATTTATCAAATTGTACACCTTAAATAATATGCAATTTATTTTATGTCAGTTTTACCTGAAGGAGCTTTATATATACATATAGCCCAAAGAACAAACCATTCTGATACTGACTTAATGGTCTCCCAATTACTTTATCTAAATCACCTCTTCCCATGCCGATCCATTCTTTATTTTGCCCCCAGAATAAACTTCAAAAAACATTTAATATTCCCATAACTCTTCTTCTTAAAAACTTCCACTCTTCCCCAACGAATATAGTTCTTAGGACATTTTTCTTAATCTAACCTCTATTTGCTTCCGAGGTTCATCTTTTTCTGGTCTCCTTCAGGCTTTTCTATACCTATGATAATACATTTCTCATTTAATCTTTGAACATTTCAGTTTCTTTTGCTTAGAATTTCCTCACCCTTCTATGACCTGGTCCAACTTCTCAGCCTGGAGAATTTCTGTTCCACCTTCAGGACCCAGTTCAAGTGGAGCCTTTCCCATTTCCTCCAGAGTGTTCTCTCTCATTGTTCTCCGGACTCTATACTTACTCTTGTTAATAGTTTGTGTATTACAAAGCTCACTGTCGTTTGTTTTTAATTTCTTAAATTGAGATATAACTTACATATAACATTATATTAGTTTCAGGTCTACAACGTAATGACTCAATATTAGTATATATTGTGAAATGATCATCACAGTAAGTCTAGTTAATATCTGTCACCACACACAGTTACAAAAATTTTTTTTTCTTGTGATAACTTCTGGTAAAAGGAAAAAGATTTATATGATTTCAAGAGAAAGCGGAGTATTGTGGTAACTTTTAAGATCTACTCTCTTAGCAGCTTTCAAATATACAACACAGTATTATTAACTACAGTCACTGGTGTTTGTTTTTTCATCTGTCTTCCCCATTAAAGAAGGCATTGTGTCTCTTTAGTTTTCCAAGAGCTTAGCAAAGTAGCTGATACATTGTAGCAATTCAGTAAATATTAGTTAAATGAATGAAAGAACAGTGGTGCTTTGCATATTTTATAATGTTTTAACATTTTTAATAATAAAACAATTAGCTTTAATAAAGCATTTGGAGAATCTCCTAAAATAAGCACATTAATATTCTATGCATATACTGAAAATCATTTTTACAAAATGAATAAAATAAAATGATTTTCTGCCATACTTTGAATGTGCCACACAAGCCAATTATCGGGTGGTCAAAAATTTACCAAGAAATTCTGAAGATCTTCTAGTAGGAAGACCTGGAAAGAGAGATGTGGTTAATTCATCCCTGAGACTAAAGGGTATATTCTCATTTTGACGTTCTGCGATTTATACATGCAACTCCCATTAATGCTAATGGGAATTGTGCACATAAATTCTCACAAACCGAGATGAGAACACATCCCTAAATGTGCAAAGCAGGGATACATGCAGATACTATAATTCCAAAGCCTAAGAAACTAAGCCCATAATTAAAACGTGTGGATCTCTTGGTGGCAGCAGATTGAGTTGCTAGCACACTTACAGGCCCAATTCATCACAATACGTCTACAGCCTTCCAACCTCCACCAGTCCTGGAAGGCAACAGATGCTGGTGAATGGCAGACTGCCTTGTCCAGGGGAAAGGTCTGTCTGCTGCAGGAAGCTCACAGGGCCAAGGGGGCAAGGCAATGACAAGGTAGGGCAATGTCTGGGGAAGCGGGAAACTTGCCAAAGATCTTTTTGGTTCTGGTTCCTACAGTTTCGGTCCTTTCACTTGACAGCAATATCTGCTTAGAAGAGAATTTCTGAATCTAAAACCTTTGAACGAAAGCCAAATAATCTGCTCTGCAAGAGGCTGTTTATAAATCTGGTCTACTCACAACATACCACACAAATGCTCTGCTGGGAGAATTAACCAGTCAGTACTTCAGAAAATCCCAATCAACTCCAAGGGGAATACAAATACATGATTTCACGTAATATGTGATCATAATAATTAGGTCTCTACAGGCTCATTTAAATTTCGACAAGTTATTCTTCATACTGCTGTAACAAATTCACATCCAAGTTTAATCCTACCAAAAGCAGTAAGAATCTATACCGAGGGTAGCCCAGTGAAAAGCACACTGAACTTGGAATTCAAAGATTTGAATTCAAGTTGCACCTTCTAGTGCTGAATGAAAAATTCCTCTGAGCCACAATCTCTTCTACTGGAAAATGAGAGGCAATAATCCTGGCCCTATCCATCTTTTAGGGTTATCATGAAGCTCACATCACATTCTTTCAGCTTCTTTGTAACCATCGTGGTCCTTCTCCCACTACACAGCCTTTTAACATGCTGCTCCCTCTGCCTTTGCACCTAGTTAACTCTCCTCATCTTAGCTCAGTCAGTTCTTCCCAAGGGAAGTCTTCCCTGTCCTCCCTCGGTGAAAATCCCCTCTTTACGTGCTCATAGCATATGAACATCTCCTGAGGACTGGCACTTATTTGAATATTAGCTGTCTCCTCCAATGAAACGTAAGCTCCACAAGAGCAAGGTTTGTGCCTATTTTTGCTCACCACTTTTTTCTCAGCACCGATCACAGTGCCTGGCACATAGTAACTGCTCAATTAACGTTTATTGACTAAAGTAGTATCTCAGTCAACTTATTCTAGTAATGAATAAAGCAAGTTAGCAGGTATTTACATCTTAGTAAACAACAGTGTTAACTGAGAAGGAAGGGATTTTTGTCTCTTTTATTCACCAATGAGTTGTTTCTTAGTGTTCAGAATAATGCTTGACAAATAATAGTCATTCCTTAAATATTTCTTGAAAAAATACATGAAAAGATAACATATTTATTAGCTGAAGAAATGATGATAACATATAGCAAGGCTCACTGGTTTATTACATATTCTTTCAATTATTTTATGTCTACTTTATTAGGCAAAAATCATAGAAGTCATAAACACAACCAATACTTCCTCACTGGGTGACCTTGGGCAGTTACGTAATCTCCTTCAGATTCGTTTCCTCCTCCCCAAAATGAAAATAATACTACCTGTCCTGGCTTACAGGGTTAGAGTAAGATTCAAAGGGAACGATGAAAACAACAAGTGGCCAAACAGATGAATAGAAATAAACTAGTGTTTTTGAGGATCTACTGTATGATAAGCACTAGACTAGGCATTGTACTTAAGAAAAGATAGAATAGTAAGCCCCCCTGTGCTGGTCTCCACATAAAAACCCCTAAAAGCCCATACTTTTCCTTCTTCATTCTTTACCCGCTTCTCTATTTATGATCATAAATTAAGACCATTCACATGTTCTCTTGCACGTTGAAATACAAGAATTCTGGGAACTACAAGGTGCAGCAAGAAGGGGCCAAGGCTGAATAAAGTAGAACTTAGAATTTCAACAAGAGATTCAGCAAAACACCTAAATGCAGGGAAGGGACATGCAATGAGGCATCTGAGATTATTCTCAGGATAAAGGACTGAGGGCAAAACTCTCTGGGTAGTGCCACTGGATGTTTGGGGGGCAAAAGCAAGTATTGCAAGTTTGATGAACATTCTTTCTGGAACCTAGGAGTCATTAATTGTTTGGAAGAAAAGAGCATGAGGGAGGATGGTGGACAGTGGCACTCTCACTGCCTTCATTTTATTCTGCAGAATACTTGTAGATAGTCTTGTGACAGTGGTATGCTGGCATGCTGAGAGCAATCACACATTTCAGGTTTGCCTACCCTAGAAAAAGAAAAGTCCCGTTCTCACTCTGCCCATCACAATCCACACGCAATTATCCACCATCCCTTCTCCCTCTCTGCTCATTGTTACAGTACTCATGGAGGGCCAAAGCAAAGTCCTCCAGATGGACTGTTGATACAAGACACTGTGTTCAGTGTTTTACATGTAGAAGTAGGTCTGTTTGCTGGGAAGCACTTACATGATGTAACAAGCCAAGCCAAGGGGATAGGCATGACTAAGGATGCTCTTGTTTTCATAATTCTGGCTTTTGGAATTTTATTCACTACTTGAAGAGAAGTACACACATTTAATTATGCACTCATATTGAGAGATTTTCATTCACCTAGGTTTGTTGATTAATCTCTTAAAGGGAAAGCATGAAAATTTCTCCCTTTTAAAACTGTGTTAGCTGGTGTATTCCCTTGACTCTAATCAGAAGAGCTCGAGTTAATACTTTAAGGAAGACTCCAAAACCATGGCAAATTTAATTTGTTTTAAAAAGCTAGATTTAGAATAAGATTTTCACCAGATCTCTGAACATAGGGACTTTCAAAAATATTTCTGAGAAGAATGATACATGGTTTTCACAAGAAATGAGGCCTTTCTCCTCCTGCATTTGATGTGTATTTTTCCTGAAGTACAGTTTCTCCTCTGTAAGTGTGCATTATCTGCATTGCTATGAAGCTTGTGTTATTTAAGAAATGATCATAAAAACTAATGGTTGTAATGGGGGGAAAGAGGGTTTGCAGAGGTTCAAGTTCCTAGCAACAAGGAGAAATGAAAGAATTTATAATGCATAAATATACTTTAGTTTTGTAAGTGAAAATTATTTTAGTTGATCAAATCACTGTTAAGTAAATTCTAAATAGCATTTAAGACTAGATTTTAAAAAATGAGATTTTAAATCCACTACTATCAAATGAGAAATAAGATAAATTTTTAATGTTATTTTTTAAAGCATAGAATCAAAATAAACAGTGGCACAGTTTATAACTGCCAAAAAGAACCACAAGAATAAGCTGTCGCCCTCAAAAACGGCTGGTGTGGCTCAGTGGACTAAGGACCAGCCTGTGAACCAAAAGGTCACCGGTTCGATTCCTGGTCAGGGCACACGCCTGGGTTGTGGGCCGTGTCCCCAGTTGGAGATGTGTGAGAGACAACAAATTGATGTTTCTCTCAATGATGTGTCTCTCACACATCATTGTTTATCTTCCTCTTTCTCCCTCCCTTCCCCTCTCTCTTAAAATAAATAAATAAAATTGTTAAAAACACACACACACAAAAGAATAAGTTGTCAAATGAACAGCCGGCCACTCAAAACAAACATGCATGTGTTCCCAATGCTGCGTGAATAACGACCTTTCTCCTGCAACTGATGTATAGCCAACAGCTGTGTGTAATACAAATCATGTTCTCTAATTACTCTACCTCCATATATCCTATGTGTACTGTGAAAACTCTCACTGTAAGAGAAATGCCTATTCATTATACCTGCCAGTCTCTACGCGAAATTCAATCAGGAACCTGAATCACAGCAAAACTAAAATATCTCTTTGCCCTTCAAGAAACCTTATATATAAGGCATAGGTGTAGTGGTATGTTAGAATTCTGGCTCTGTTACTTCCTAACTATGTGATCTTAAGACATTGATTGAATCTCCCTGAGTCTTGGTTTCCTCATCTATTCAGTGGGTGTAATGATACCTCTTTAGGGGGCTTGTGAAAATTAATTGAGGTGCAATAAACCTCTAAGCACAAATACTAAGAATCCAGTGAATGGTAGCTATCAGACAAGTGATTTCATGAAAAAAAAGAGGGGGGAGTTGAGGGTGGGGCTGGATCATCCAGGGAAACAATATGGAGTTTCCTTCAAGAAATTAAAAATGGAACTACCATATAATCTAGCAATTCCTTTCCTGAGTATAAGGAAATAAAATCATTATTTTGAGGAGATATCTGTAATCCTATGTTCACTGCAGTGTTATTCACAATAGCCAAAATATGAAACCACCTAAGTGTCTGTTTTGAGGAATGAACAGATAGATACATTGTATATGAGCCCTGGCTGGTGTAGCTCAGTGGATTGAGCACTGGCCTGCGAACCACACGATTGCCTGTCCGATTCCCAGTCAGGGCACGTGCCTGGGTTGCAGGCCAGGTCTTCAGTAGGGGGCACGTGAGAGGCAACCGCACATCGATGTTTCTCTCCTTCTCTTTCTCCTTTCCCCTCTGTCTAAAAAGTAAAAAAAATAAAGTCATAAAAAAAATTGTATATAAAGTCTGTCCAGAGGTATCCAGCCATGTAATATGAAAAAAAGACATTTATTGAAGAAGATACAAGATACAAGGGACATTGTACATAGGACAATGATGCCTCAGTCCCCTTCAACGTAGGCACCTTTGGTCCTCATGGAGTTCTCCCAATCACCATCAGTTGCCCCATCATATTTTCCTGAATCTCATTGATGATCTGAAATCTTGTCCCTTTCAAACGTGATTTTAGCTTTGGGAAAAGCCAGAAGTATCAGGACACCGAATCTGCGCTGTACAGGAGCTGAGTGATCTGGTGACTTGATGTTTCTCAAAAAAACTCTGTTCGAAGTGTGATGCATGAGCAAGTGTGTGGTTGTGATGAAGCTACCAATCACCATTTGCCGACAGCTGCAGCCTTCTGAATCATCTGAATAGTTTCCGCAGAGGAATGTTCAAGCTTAACACAAAATCTGATGCAGATTCGTTGTTCTACTTGCTCGGTCATTGGAATGCAACAGCTACACAGTACACATGCTCACTCGACCATTTCTATCATCCTCACTGACTAGTACAGTGAAGTCGTCATTGCTCATGCATGTGCATTCCAGTCCACTCTCCTTGGCGGCCAGGTTACATCAGTGTCGCACAAACTGTTCTTATTAACAATGGCTGTTATATTAACAATGGCTGTTATATTAACAATGGCTGGACTTTTTCAGGACAGACCTCATATACATCCAAGGAATATTGTGAAGTCTTAAAAAAGAAGGAAAGCTGACATTTGTGACAACATGGATGAACCTGGAGGGTATTAAGCTAAGTCAAATAAGCCAAACAGATAAAGATAAATGCTGCGCTGTATCACTTATACATGGATGTTTTTTTAAAGTTGAACTCATAGAAACAGAGAGTAGAATGGTGATTGCTATAACAGAAACTGATTTTTTAAGTCAAAATAACAAACAATCTTTTCATTCCCCAAATGCAAAGTTAGGCAGGAATATCACTAAAACATAATTAGATATTCTATAATAATAAAAAAATTATTTCTTTCAAGAAGGCTTGGCATTGTTCTGGTTAGCGCAAACTTCATGATTTATGATTTGGGTTTATAATGTAAGTAGTATATTATCTATTGTTGCATAAAAAGTTACCTCAAAACTATGTGACTGAAAACAGCAATAATCATACACCATCTATTGCAGTTTCTATGGGTCAGGAATTTAGACAGGGCACAGTGGGGACAGCATCAACTCTATAATGGCTTTCTGCGGTTTCGACTAGAAGACTTGAAACTCAGAATCATCTAAAGGCTCATTTACTCACAGCTAATGCTGGCTGTTGGCTGGGCATCCAGCTGAGGCTGTCGGCCAGGACACCCATATGTGGTGTCAGCTTATGACCTGGGCTTCCTCACAACATGGTGGCTGGGCTCCAAGGGCAAGTGTTCTGAGAGAGAGTCCAGTGGAAACTGTCTTTTGTGACCAGTCTCAAAAGTAATGCAATATCACTTATACTGCATTTTTATTGGTCAAGGCAGTTCCAAATTTCTGTGCAGGTTCAATGCACAGATCCTACCTCTCAGTGAAAAAATGTCATCTTTACAGGGCAAGAAGAACACGTGGGATGGGGTGTGTATTGCTGCAACTATCTGTGGAAAATATAACAAGACATAAGCAAGAAAAGAGAGATGGAGTGCTTCCTGCTGCCCAAGCTTTAGCTTCCTTGTCTCCCTGTTAACTGAGGCTGCCATTTATTTGTGGTCTTGTGTAAAGCATGTTCTTCAAAGAATTTTATTCAAATATTTTTCAATAAAAGGGGAAGGCCGATTTGGTAAGAAGGCAGATAAACATGGTAAGATTTAGTTAGAACTATTATGGTGAAAATTATAACTGAGATGGGTTGATAGAGAGGTGGACAGGTTAGTTGGTTGGTTGATTCACACCCCATTTTCCTTCTACCATGGGTTTGAGGTGGCTTAGTCAATTTTAACTTTCATTGCTCTTATGTACCACTCTTGTTATGTTTTTTCCTTGGTTAAAATGGACTTTATTCCCCATCTTTCTAGCTTTATTATGCTATTCCTACCACCTAAGATAATACAACCATATTTGGCAAGCTCTTCTGTTTCAGGGAATAGTTATTTACTAAATCGAATTTTGCTTCCTTATAAAAGTTGAAAAGGGCAATTTTTCTGACCCAGATATTGGTAAAGCCACACTTTATATAAACAAGAGCTAGAAAGAAAGCTTTAAAAAGTATCAAAATTTTCTTCTCTCTCTTAGGGCTTACACGGTCTTTCTCACTTCCACTTCCTTCTGTGTTCCTCTGTCTCTTCCTTTGCCTTCCCTTCTCTTTTCCTTTCTTCTCCTCTTCCCTCTCATCCGCTCCAACCTCATTTTCTCTCAACAAGCTTTCTGTGGGTGCCCAATGCCCTGCAGGACTGCCAGCCTCAAGTCTACGTCTGAAAGGTCCACCACCTACTAACAGTACAATCTCTGTGTCCTGGGACAAATTTTTGAGAGAGAAAATCTAAGTAACCACCCACCTCCACTGATCACTTGTGTCCAGAAAAGGTAGGGTCACGCGATACAAATACCAAGCTGCCAGACCTCAGACATAAGCAGGGACTGTGAGCAGGGCAGGCACTCTCAAATGTTATTCTACACCAACTTCTTTCTCTCTTTTCTTTTTATTCCTTCCTCCCTCTCTCCCTCCCTCCCTCCTTTCCTTCCTTCCTTCCACGGTGCTCTTATTTCCCCCTCCAGGTGGTATTCTTTCTCCCTTGTTTTCTTCCTCTCTCCCACTCTCCTTTCCTTCAATCAAGTTTCATGAAGGAATTACCTATGCCCAATGTTTCTAATTCTACCTGACTTATTCATTTCAAAAACAAGTGAATGAAGCTTCTGACCTTACCGTTCTGCTGAAACTGCCCTTGCCATTCCATACTTCTTGTTCATTCAAAAGGACACCTGACAGTCCTTATCTTACAAGACATCTCTGAAATGATTGACTCAATAAGCCATTCCCATCTTTGTCATTCCTGTTATCTTTTTTCTCTTAAGAAGCCTCTTATTGTCCCTTTCCAAGGAGCATCTTTTACTTTGTAGATTTTCTCTATTTTTATTATTTAATTAAGATCTCTTTTATCATTCTTTCCTTCTCCTTTTTGGGGGCTTTATTGTGACCCTAACTTCTTGAACTAAATCTTCATCAAATTTTTTTAGAAAATGTTTTATTGTGGTAAAATAGAAATACATAACACAAAATTGATCACTTTAACTACTTTCGAATGTACAGTTCAGTGGCACAGAGCACATTCACGTTGTTGTGCCACCGTCATCACCATCCGTCTCCAGAACCACTGCATCTTTCCAAACTAAAACTCTACACCCATCAAACACTAATTCTTTATTCTCTCCTGCCCCTGGTCCCTGGCAATCACTATCCAGTGACTCCAATTCGTTCATTTCTAATATTTCTTATTTGTTAATATAAGCATCTAAGCTATCAATTTCCCTTTAAGTATGTTTGTACTGAGGTATGTGTTGAAATGTAGCGCTCTCACTGTTCTCTAAACATTCCATAGTTGCTATCACTACTTCTTCCTAGGGTGGGGCAAAAGTAGGTTTACAGTTGTGGGTACACAAAACACAGAGTTTATTCTTGTATTATTATTTATTAATTATTGTATTATTTTCCATACAAACAACTTTAAATTTACTTTTGCCTCACCCTGTATTTACAAGTATGTCTTTTAGTTTCCAAAGTGTAAGAATTTTTGCACTATCTTATGATATTCATTTCACAACATATTTATTATATTACATTGTATTGCACTGTATTACATTACTAGACTATATGGTTTGGTTCTTTATAATATGTTAAGCTTCCTTTTGGTCCAATATGGAGCAATTTTTAAAAATATAAATAAATAAAATATTTTAATAAAATATTACATGTATGCTTGAAAACAATGGGAAATGTTTCAGAATACCGCATTATTAGTGACATAAGCAATAAAGACCTTTAACTGTCCTATAAAAATAGAAGCCGGAAAGTTAGGCACTTCAGCATTGAAAGCTTAGAGCAGTAGCTGGATGGTGTCACCTGGGACACAGGCTCTACTTTTCTGTTCCTCACTCTTTTTGGCTCTCATGCTTGGTCACAGCATGATAGAGATGTCACAGTTCCAAACATAACAACACCCTCACATCATTGTCACACGCACAAAAGAAGGGGGATAAAAGGCTGTCTCCTCATCAAGCTCTTATGCCATCTAAGAACTTTCCCAAAAGCTCCACATCAGGCATTGCTTTACGTCTCATCGGCCAAAACAAGTCTCACGGCCGTCCCGAGCTGCAAGGTCACTGGAAAATAAGAACATGGAAAGGAGGAACGAGAAAGGTATGATACATCCCCTGACACGACGCAAGCATCACTACCTGAAACAAGTGGTTTCCTTCGTCAACAAACAGGAAAAAAAAAACTCTGGCATTTCTTACATCTGCAATTAAAGACTTCGAGCCAAAATATGACTTCGTCTCTGAGTTGACTGGCCAGAACTAGTTACATGGTGCTGCCCAATTACAAGGGTCTGGGAAGTACAGTTTTCCAT
This sequence comes from Mormoops blainvillei, assembly GCA_004026545.1. Classification (NCBI taxonomy): domain Eukaryota; kingdom Metazoa; phylum Chordata; class Mammalia; order Chiroptera; family Mormoopidae; genus Mormoops; species Mormoops blainvillei. The sequence continues at coordinate 96,025 of PVJD01000029.1, forward strand.
GTGCCCAGAAAACAACATTGGTGAATATGGTAATGACGACCACACCATCCATGCAGCTTTTCATTTCTATAAGTTCTGTATATACAATATTCTTTTTTGAAATACCTGCATTTTAAAAATAGACTATTTTTAGAGCACTTTTAGGTTCACAGCATCATTGAGAGGAAAGAAAAGAGAGTTGCCATGTACCCCCACCCCCCGCTCTATCAACTTCCTAGTACCAGAGGGATACATTTGTTATGATCAATGAACCTACGTTGACTCGCCATTATCACTCAGCTTCCATAGTTTACTTTAAGGTTCCCTCTTGCTGCTGTATATGCTGTGTTAAGACAAATGTATAATGACATACATTCACCATGATAGTGTCATTCAGAATAATTTCACTGCTCTTAAAATCCTCTTAGCTGACTATTCATCCCCTCCAGCCTCCTTACCTCTGTCAACCTCTGACCCTTTCACTGCCTCCGTAGTTCTGTTTTTATCAGAATGTCATATAGTTGGAATCATATAGTAAGCATGATTTTTCATATTGGTTTATTTCACTTAATAATGTACATTTAATATTCCTTGGTAACCTACTGAAGATCACTTGACAATATACCTGAGGGTTTATTTCTGAGCTTCCTATTCTGCTCCATTGGTCTATTTGTCTGTCTTCATGCCCATACTGCACTGCTTTGATTACTGTGGCTTTATAGTATGTTTTGAAATCAGGAAATGTGAAACCTCCAAATTTGTTCTTTCTTAAAATTGTTTTTGTTATTCAGGGTCCCTTAAGATTCCATGTGATTTTAGGATGAGGTTTTCTATGTTGGCAAAAAAAAAAAAAAAAAAAGAAGAATACCATTAGGATTTTAATGGGGACCACACTGAATCTATAGATTGCTTTGGCTGATATGAACATCTTAACAACATTAAGTCTCCCAAACCATGAAAATGGGATTTGTTTTTCAATTTTTTTCTTTAATTTTTTTTTTAACAGCAATGTTGTGAAGCTTTTAGTGTACAAGTCTTTCAACTCCTTGGTTAGGTTTATTCCTAAGTATTTCATTCTTTTTGATGCTATCATAAATATAACTGTTTTCTTAATTTTCTTTTCAATTGTTCATTGTTAGTGCATAGAAATGTAACTGACTTTTGTGTTCTGATTTTGTACACTACAACTTTGTTGAATTCATTTATTAGTTCTACATTCATCAGGGTTTTGTAGTTTTCCCCATATAGATCTTGTACATATTTTGTTACCTGCTCATTTTCTGTAAATGCTCTTACTTCATATGGTTTCTGTTCTTCCTTTTATTGTTTAAATCATTAGAAACATAATTATTTTACAACTCTTTTCAAATTATTCCATTATTTCTGGTTCTTAGTATGATGAGTCTTTTGGTTGCAACTGCAGATTCTCCCTCATGGAGGCTTTTTACTTTATATGATTTGTAATTGTTTTTCTATTCCACTTTCAAAGGAGTTTATTCATTCTGTGGCAGTCATAGGTACCCTGGGTTGCAAAAGTATAGAAGATACACAGTATTTTCAGGCTCATTCCCACAAACACGTTTTTCCCAATGGTATTGGAAGCCCTGGGCTAGTTCATAGATTATGACTCCTATATCACAAGTTGAATAAATTTGGACATCATACATGCACATGGTACAAGCTTGGGATTTTAATTGCCTGGACAGATGGCAAGCTTCTTTACCACATATCTGAGCCAGAGAGACAGCTTTCTAGCCTGTGAATATAAGAACTTCTATGCTCTAGTCTCTATCCAGGGGCATCAATTCCAGCTTCCCTTCCTTGTGTAGGCTTGTTAGCCAAATCTCTTATCTCTCTCTGGCAAATACAAACCCAACCCCTTGCTCATAGGTCTATCAACGCCCCCAAGTCAACTTCCTCCATATACACAATGGGGTCCCGCAGTGCGGCTAGTGCACAGGTATTGAAACCTCCCTCACTGCCCTTCTTAGAGTCACCTGTGTGGTCTGGTTGAATGTTTCAGACAGCAACTCAGCCTAAAGCATCTTCCCCAATCAGGGGCCTAAAATTTCCTTCGGATTAATTCCTATGGGATAACCATTGCCCTCTTCTCCTTACATCACCAATATTCTAAACAGACTTGTCAACAGTACCTCTGGGAACATTTTTTATAATAACATTGGAACACATCTAACTCAAATATATTGCCCCCTTTGTACCCATTTGGTAAAAAATATCAATACATTCACATATCAGTGTAAATGATAAGAGGGGAAATCAGCAGGAAGAAGAAAGAAGTGGCATTTTATATATTATTAAGGTATGAGTACTAAAAAATATTTTAAACAAAATTAAAATAAACATTGTTTCTAAGAGAGAGCTACTATATATCTCTTGGTTTTTGCTTATGCAGCCACCTTACGCTTTTTGGTTACAGAGCCCTTCTTTGCTGGGTAACCCACTCATGTAGTTTGGGTAGGGATGATGCTAGAGCGGCAAATGACCCAGGCCTTGCTAACTTGTGTGACTCATTGCACTATCCTCAGCTGGACACAGATGAGGCTTTTCTGCTGGAGCTAAAGGAAGATGGTCTCTTCCACCAAGGTTAAGTTAGGGGGGTTTGAATCTGTGGTTGCCTGTAGCCATTTTTGTTCCCACACAGAGAGCACTTGGTGAAGAAAGACACAGAAGAGACAATAAGCCAACAGATACAAAAAGAGTACAATAGAGACTTCCATGTGCTTGCTAAAACCTATTCTTCTTCCTTCTAGTAACACAGTGAGAGTGTATTACCGTCTTCCTTGCAGATGATTGCAGCTGAACTCTGGCCAGTGGTCGTGATCTCCCAGGCTCTCCCCGACTCCCACCCCTGTCTGCTGGCCAGGTGTACAGAGTCCAGCAGAAGAGTCAGGGACCCTAGGGGTAACAAGCTAGAAGTGAGACAGGCTTGAAGCCCTACATCACCACATCAAAGGTCACCCACTGAAAACTGTCATTAAACTATTATGTGTACAGAAATAAACTTCTATTGTATTGAGCTACTGAGATTTGAGATTTGGGGCTTATAAAAGCATTAGCCTACTCTGATTAATAGAGAAATACTGAGCTCTAATGACCTTATTTGAGTCCATAGAGCCATCTCATCTTAAAGCCAGCTACTCCCTTGGAAAATCCTTTTCATTAAGTTGGTTTGAATTGGGTTTCAATTTCTTGCAATATTTCTTGCAATGAGAAGAGGTCTGTAACACAAGAGGAAATATGTAAAATTTTTACAAATCCATAGTACCTTAGTGTAAAGTGAGTTACAAAATCATTTTGCTTTCTAAAAAGAACTAGAACAATATTAAAATATGAAGCACCTGACAGGTGGGGTCAATTCAAATATATCTTGAATTCTGTAGGCAGAAAAATTTTCCTCCAACTCATATCATGATTTTAAGTAATAATTACATTGTTAATTGTTGAAATATTTTTCAATAGTCTTTTTGCACCTCCATCATTAATATACAATATTCCAATAATGATTTATCACTAAGATGGTAGCTCAATATGCAAGAATACAAAGATACTCATAAATACCAGCCTCATGAGTTAGAGATAAAGAGGAGTTTAGAGATCATCTAGTCCAACCCTTTCATTGTACAGATGAGAAAATTATGGCCCAGAGAGGTGAAAGTATTTGCCTAAGTTCACACAGTAAGCAGGTGGCAAAAACCAAAGTTAGAACTCGGGTTTCTAAGAGAACCAAGAATGAAGGTACAGGAGAGAGAGGGCATGGATGACAAAGCAGAAAACCTAAGAGAGGAGGAGGAAATGAGATCCACAGCACAAAGAGAGGAATTAGCCTTAGACTGAAGCGCATATACCCCTTACAGTTAAACTGGAAGGAAAGGGTGGACATGAATTCAGGTTAGCTTTCAGGGGTGTAAGGAAGTTGCATTTACCATAAATATGGTAATTTATTGATTTATCATGCTACCTCCCTGACCTCCATTATAACAGGGACTGTATAAATATGGTATATGGTTTCTGCCAACTCCACAGCTTGGCAGAGACCCATCCCCAATAACAAAAAATCCAAGAATTAAAATTAATCCAAGAAAACTTTGGAACTATTCGAGTAAACAGACTGACCCCGTACATGAGGATGGGGTTTGTGGAGTAAATGGGTCCCCTGAGATGAAATGGGAAGGCGCTATAAAGAGAGACAAGTCCTACCAGCAGCCAAACAGCTGGTAACAAAGGCCAGGCTGCACAAAAGGTCTTTCTGGCTGCCCTGTTACACAGGAGTAAGAAAGCCATGCATCTCTGTTGGGTGTGAGAGCGATGTGGTCGCAGCATCTGTCACGCCATCGATTGCCAGACTGGTTCCATTAGTTCTGGGTGGCTAGGCTAGGGTGTCCTTTCTCCCTTACCTTTCCACATGCATCTCATCCCAAGCTGCATGCTCCTTCAAGAGGGCATGCTTCTCTAGCGGGGGACTATTCTTCAGAGAATAGTATAGTTAGTATCATGGAATAACCCAACTTGATTTGAGAGCCCTTAAGTAATCTTAGTTCTGACATAATTTTTCACCATTAAGGATTCTCTTTAGTGCCAACAGCACCCAGAGTGTCTAGCCCTCACAGGAAAGAGGTTCTAGTTCTGGAATTAAAGATTTAACAAGAAGAGTCCAAAGACTTTCACATCTTCATTTAGGATAGAAAGTCCAAAAAATTAAAAGGAACACAGTAAAAACAACTGCTGTGATGATGGTATAAGATATCCAGACCTTTGGGCTTCCTGTGCGTGTTCGTTGGGAAGGCAACACAGCTTCATGAGCTTTGAAGTCCTGATGTGCATCCCAGATCCTCTTGTCTTCACACTTCCCTGACTTCAGTTACATCTGTGCACCAATGTCTTCCTGTCTACAGCCCATTCTAGAACTCCCGACCCTCATACCCATCTGCCTACAATACTCTACGTTAGTGTCCCGCTGACTCAAGAAATATTTATTTGGCATCTACTATGTGCCAAGTAATGTCCCAATCTCAACTTATCATTTCACTCCCCTCAAAGGAAAGCTGGATGAAATCTGGGGGCCTACACCAGAGTTTCAGATTGGACTAAAGCTGGAAGCATATGCAGCATCAGGTACTATCCCAAGAACTCCTACCTCTGTATCTCATTTAATCTTGACACTAATCCAATGAAATAAGAATCATTACTTCCGCTTAACAGGTGATACAACAGGTACATAAAATAGGTGTTTTCAAGATGTTTAGAGGTTAAAGACATTTCAAAAAGTATTTCATGGGGTCACATAGGATTACTATTTTGACAAATAGGAAAAATGAAAAAAATCATTGACTATAATTTTATAAAAGATAGGCTATGTTACATGAAGAAAACTTAAATGTATGTTTAAAAAAAGCCAATCTGAAAAGGCTACATGTTACATGACTCCAACTATATGACATTCTGGAAAAAACAAAACTATGGAGACACTAAAAAGATTAATGGTTGCCAAGGAGGGGAGGAAAGGAGGTACACAGAGGACTTTTAGGGCAGTGAAACTACTCTGTATGATACTAAAATGGCAGTTACATGTCATTATACATTTGTCAAAACCCACAGAATACACAAGAGCAAGAGTGAACCCTAATATAAACCATGAACTTTGGATGATAATGATATGTCAATGTAGGTTTATCAATTGTAATTAGTGTTTCACTCTAGTAGAGGGTGTTGATAATGGGGGAAGGTTATGCATGTTGGGGAAATCTGTACTTTCATCTTAATTTTCCTGCGAACCTAAAACTGCTCTAAAAAAGCTTCCTTTATGAACAAAAACAGATCTTTCAATTCAACAAATTTAGCTTTTTGGGAAATTTATATTGTCCTTATTTTTCTCATTTTGCTGCCAGTCAGTGAAAGGCTTCTCACAGGCCCCGAATTTGGGGACTGTTCATTTGAGTTATTTGCTCAGGGCTCCTGGATTAACTATAAAAGCTTCATGGTATTTGCATAAAGAGCTAGGTTACATCTTTGTTCTCCAGCCATCTTTCTAGATGTCTTGGGTTAGGCAAATTAAATTATGTGGCCTTTCCTTGAAAGATGCGAAACAGAGCATTTTGGGCTTTACCTTGGGGCAGCTTTAGCTCATTCGGTATGTTGCTCTATATTTAAAAAGAAAAGAATAACCATCTGTGGCCTTTTCAGAAAAAGGTAACTTCTATGATATCCAGTTTCTTCAGAGATAAACTGTAATTCCTGGAGAAAAATTATTTTTTCATAACTATATTTTATAAAGATTTTAAGATTATTCACAGTATTATCTGAATAAATCTGAATTAGTGGAACAGAGCTTACAATTTTAGTTTTCAGAGTAAACACAAAAATAATTTTTTAATTACAGACTAATGAAAACTTCTAATTTAAAACTTCTAATTTTTGTTAGAAACAATAAAATTTTTAATATGTTATAAAAACTAATATTTTTTAAAACTGCAACAAAATTTGGAAATTAAATACTACCCACTATCTTCTGATACCTAAATGTCCTTAAAGAAGTCAAATAATACTGCTTGCTAGACCTAGCCTCGTGGACTTGAGACTCATTAACATTAAAAAATATATAATTTAGTATTTGGAGTGACAGGTATATTATGCAATTAATTTTTTGTAATAAAATATCATTCAGTGAAGAAAGCAAGGCCAAAATCAGCAATCAAGATGAAACAGTTAGAAAGGTAGAAAGAAAAACTATAAGCAGTGATATAATTAACATATTTGGAGTTGTAATTATTTTGATAATTATATTACATTTTTGGTCAAGTTAAAAACAGCTCAGGAAAGATATTAGATTGAATCAGATAAAATTTTTATTTTTGTAAGTCAAAAGATGATTAAATATCACAATTCCATATAATTCACACTAATATCTCATATCCTTAGTATATTTTAATCAGGTTTTTGGAAAACATAGTAATCATTTTTATATACAGGAAAATCAAGAGGTCCTGTGACTTGGCTTTATGCCCAATTATCTCAGGGGAATCAACAACAGAACTAGGACTATAACCTAATACAATAACAGATTTATTAACTATACTAATTCAGTAGCACTCACTGAGCACCTACCACATATTAATACATGCCAGGCGAAGTTGTGGAGGTGTGTATTGGGATGGTGTGGGGAGGGGGGTGGTGGGAGGAGCAATGTCACATGCTTCACAGAGACTTGGATATTTGAAGTGTGACAAGCAGAGAGTTTAACCATGCAAAGGCACAGGGAAAAGCGTAAGACTAGCTCTTTTTTGTTTTCTGTTTTCAAGGCCAAGTGTTTGTTTCTGTTATCAACAGAAACTGTTTAATGAAGATGAGCTACCTTAATCAAGTTGTGCAGTACATGAAGACCCAGCAAAGCCAGACTTAGCCAGGAGTTTCATATGCTAATAACAACAACCAAAGCACTTTCTGCCAGGAACTCTTCAGCTTAGTGAACAGTTCCATGAACTGACATTATGGCAAAATATTAGCTTTAGTAATGAATCTGCTAATTCTTCTTCCCTGCCTATCTTGTTCAACATTACATTCCCATTCCAGCAAATATGACCTCAAATAAATATCTGTTGAATGAACAAATTAGCTGGTGTTTACTCTGTGATTACAGCATAATTCCTGCCAGATAAAATATGTTCACCATGCTTATTTATTATACATAAACTTTTAAACAAATAGCACGTCATCATGAATTCATCAATTTTAACATCTTTCCTACCAAATAACACCCTTATCTCTGAGTTTTTCAAAAAATCAAATTCATGTAAAATATTAAGTTAATAAAATATCAGCTAATTATTTTAAATACAGGGTGAGGCAAAAGTAGGTTTACAGTTGTTCATATGGAAAATAGTACAATAATTAATAGATAATAATACAAGAATAAACTCTGTGTTTCATGTACTCATAACTGTAAATCTACTTTTGCCCAACTCTGTATTTAAATATTCTTTTATTGAAACATCCCAATTTGTATATTAGTTTGTGTATATCTTTTACACTAGAAATATAATCAGAGCTTTGAATATAAAAAATTCATAAAGTTTCCTTTTATTGCCTACAATACAGTACTGAATGGCTATTTCATAAAATTGCTGTAAGAATTAATGAATTATATGAGAAAGGATTTTAAGTATTAAAAAGCCTATTATAAGTGAAAACATGATTATAATAATTCTATATCTTTGTGCAGTTATAATACACAAGAATCATTTTATAAGGCTGCTTATATATCAACTTCCAAATAGTCTAATTAAAAAATGTTTTAACCTATATTTTAGGCAAAAGAGAAAGTCTAATTGTAACATGTTATCCAATGATTGAAAATAAAAGTACTGTCAATTTAAGTATTTCAATTGCCAGAGTTCTATAGGCCAGATAATAATTTTAAATAATAGTTACATTGTTAATTGTTGAAATAATATGTAATAGTCTTTTTTCTCCTCAATCATTAAAATCTTATATAATATTCCAATAATAATTTATCACTAAGACAGGTATTTTTCTAAGTAATGTATCACCAAACCACATTTTGTTTCTGGTGTCATCTGCTGAAATCAATCCATGTTATAAAATGACGCATTGGCTAAAAACTTGATAAACTTTGGAATGAAGTTCACTGACACGCTACTAAAAATAGACCCTTGTTAATTTTTTCAACAAGTTTAATAGGAACATGGTGATAGAAATACATTAGGATAATAGAAATTCACCCTACATTAGTTTTTAATGAATCTTAGATATCACAATTCTTTCATATTCCAAATTTTAATTAGTCTTCAAAAATAATAACTACCACCTCTTGAGCAGTCACAACATACCCGATACTGTACTAAGCACTTTACATGCTTTACTTCACAAAATCCTCACAGCAACTTTACGCAGCACTGTATATGTGAATTAGTATCCCCATTGGATAGCAATGGAAACTGAGACTCAGAAGATAAGAAATTGGCTGGAAATAAAAAACCCAGGATTTAAATGCCTCAGGTTATTATCTGAGTCCAAAACCCATAGTCATAACTAACCATCCAATTTTAAGAAAACCAAGTCCTAAGTATGGAGAAGTAGAAAGTCAACAGTTACAATACAAAGAAGGTTGGCTATAAAACAAAATATATATTGTTAATTGTTAGAGAGAAGGAAATGTAAACTACACTTAAGAGTCTTAAAGATATATTTACAAGACAAATGAATATTCATTTTTAAGAAATGAGTTTCTTTTGACAATATTTTAAAGATGATTTCAGAGAATAATCCTTTTCAAAGTTTCTTGCTGAACATGTTTTCAGTCTAGACTACAAATTCGAGGACTTTTAATTGTCAAGTTTTTCACACCTGTAGAGTGGTTTCACAAAGTAATGTATGTATTTTTTTAAAGCATTTGATAAAAGCTATCAAATATTTGTGAGGAAACAAAATATAGGTATTTAAGCTTTACACTGTCATTTCTCCTCAATGGGAAATTAAGTTATTTTCAAATGATCAAGAAATTCATGACACAATTAAAAAACAACAAACAAGAGTCACATTTTATAAGGCGGCAATTATGTTCATGTGGTACCAGTATAATTGAAAGACAGAAGACATTTCATTCGTTAATAACACAGAATTTCTTCTAGTGGGTTTCCTAGAGCTTATTAGATATTCCCTGGCTGATTCTCCTAAGTAATTAGATTTTAACAGGATTTTCAACAGATCAGAGCACTCTCTGTGGGTGCCAATAGAAGAGTCCCCCTCTGGCCTTACCAGCAGGGCACAGCAGATAACATCCAGGCTGGGAGTTAATAGGACAATTACTGGCCTCTTTTAAATGAGTTACATTAATGCACTTAAGCTAAATGGCTCTGCATATGATTAAATATTAACGTCCACAAAATATGAAATGATATGCAATCAAGTTTTGTTGTTTTAATTTCCCCAAAGAAAGATTTCTATTCTTCATATAAATGCCTTTAAATACTGTGTATTAAACACTTTAGGTTATACTAGTAGAAGGTTGAATACTGTGTATTAAACATTTTAGGTTATACTAGTAGGAGGTTGGAAACCATTCTTCTCACTTAAGAGTCCTAAAATATACTGACTTTTAGGGTGCCACTCCTGGCTATGACGGAGTAACTAAAAAACAGACAAATATATAAAATGATAGTTTTCAGACATTGGACAACAGGCGGTGAAAGAAAATGATCCCTGAGAGAAAGGGAAATAAATAAGGTGGTTTCCCTGAGTTGACAGGCAGGGTTGAGAGCTTGGGGCAGCCAAGGTGGCTAGCATTCACAGGACAGAGTACCAGGAAGGACAGAGCCCCAGAGTACCAAAGAAGAGCGCTCTGAAGACCTGCAGAGGGCACCCCTCAAGTCTTATCCTGCGTGTCCATCAGCACATGCATATGAGAACACTAGCCAAGGTTGGAAAAAGAACCACTGGAAGCAAGTGGAACAATTTTCAGAGCTCACACAGGTCTGGGAATAGCACACATTCCCAACAGCCAGAGTTAAAAAAAAACACACAAAAAAACCCCTCAAAATACATAAGGTAACAGGTAGAGACCTCAGAGGATATTGTCTCAGTAGCAAGGGCAAATTAGCCCTAGACTAAAAGTTGCTCCAGTCCTACATAAAAAAAAAATTTTTAAGTCAAATCTGAAAAGATTCAATCTATTTCCAATTCATTTGAATGTCTCAGGACAAAGCTGAAAATTATAAGACCACAAAAGAATCCAGCACTAAGCAGCATAAAATTCACAATGTCAAGCACCCAAATTCACCAAATCATGAAGGAAGCAGGAAAACAGGACCCATAACAAGGATAACAAAATCAATCAAAAGAAACAGACCCCAAATTAAACATCAGTCATTAAGAGAAAATAACAGTGGAACAGCTGTTGTAAATACACCTCACGTATTCCAGACAACACAGAAAAGCAGCAGGAGCATGGAAAGGGGAGACATGGAAGACACAAAAATGACCTAAATCAAACTCCTGAAGATGAAAATTACAACCTCTCAGATAAAAAAATACACTGGATAGAGGTAACAGTAGTTCGACTCTACAGGCTGGAAAGAAAATGGACAGAGCCTCAGTGAGCTTGTGGCACAACTTCAAGCAGCTTCATGTATGAGTAACTGAAGCCCCAGAAAGAAAAGGAAGACAGAAAAAAAAAATTTGATGATATAATGGCTGAAATTTTTCCAATTTTGATGAAAATTATATACCCAAGAAACATGAAACTATACCCAGGCACGTCATAAATTGAATGGCCTAGAATGTGCTCATTTTTAAATGCACTTTAGATATATAAATTAAATGCCTCTAGCAAAACCAAGTATATATTGGTCCAGACCTGACCCGAAGGCAGTCTTGTGCTTGATTCCTATGATATTGGACCATAACATTTTCTAAGAATGATTTTCAACCTAATGCAAAGTCAATTTTGCCATTAAGTATGAGCAGTACTTCAGAAGTTTTACCATGAATTCCATCTTTACTTACTGATTTTTTAAAAAGTGGTTTCCTATTCTTATTATCATTGTGAGGTTACTAGCCTTAGACTCCAAAACATTATGATAAAATATCAGGTTAAGCCCCAACAAGTACAGAGGCAGAGGCCAAACCAGACAAATAGTGCTGACAAGCACTACCTCTGTCCCTAAACTGGTTTCTATTCACTTGGTTAAAATAGGGCATCTGATCAGTAAGAACCTTCCCACCTACAGGGGCCTCACAAAATCACCAGCTACTTAGTGGCCAGTTCGCATCTTCACACACCAGAGAGAAATGGGCCCTGTGTGCTTACAGAGAGGTGCTGACCAGCCATAACTGTTTTTCCCATGGGAAATAAGCTAAAGGTTTAGGGTTATATTGTAAAGAAAAACTTCATGATATTGGAATGAATTCAAAACAAAAATAGAATTTTCTTCAAGTCTTAAAGTCAGGTTCTGTTATGTCTAGGTGGTATGGATATAATCCTAGTAAAATCTGCCATACACCTGACCTGTCTTTTCTGTAACTCTGCGAACATTAGATTGTTCAAAATGATAACTTTTCAGCTAAACTTTTTAGATGAGCCACGAGTTCTACCGGTTCGGAAACTGCAAAGCTTGGAGGATGTCTATAGCCCCCCGAAATGTGGTAATATTCAGAGAGCCTTTTTGCAGTGAATTTCTCCTCCTTATTTCTATCTGTTCATCTGTAAGTTTAGCTCTGTAATTCTACTCTCCCTCACGGAATTTTCAAATGCCTGTATCTTGTTTTATGTACTTTAAGTATTACAGAGTTCTTAGGTCAAAACAAACTTTTTCCAATCTAATTACACTTTATGAGCATTTGGAGAACTAGTTATTTTAAAGAATTCTTTGAATGAAGTAATAATTTTCTGAAATTTTTGGTCTAAGTCTGATTTTTATGTATCAAAATTTATCTTAAATACACAAACTAAATTGTTAATAAAGTATATTAGTAAACCTGGGTGGAAAGGAACACCTTGCATAATTTACTGAGTACTGTCCATGGATACTGGAAAATGTTAGTACCACAAAAATACATACAGGTAACAAATCACACAATGAGCTTTAGAAAATGAGTTGAGTCACCTCGGTCAAATAGATTATATTGGTCACACTGAAATCCATGTGAAACCCAGCATTCGCAAAGACCTCAAGGAAATCAAATTGGCCTAAAGGAATTATAACAGACTCTCATTTTCCTTTCCTTATCCTCTTTTGAGACTTTTCAGGGCTGTTTTACACAATGAACTTGAAATACTTGGCAGTAAGCATATTAATTGGTTAGAGCAACGGTCAGTTAAGTATGCCCTGTTAAAACATAGAGTGTCACAACTAAGGAAAGACAAGGGTATTACACTGAAAGAGGGTAAAGGATAAAACTCCCACGGTCAACTGTGTGATTTTTTAATCACCTTTAGAAAGCAGAACTAAAACCTGTGGGTCGAAATTACAAGGAAGACAAACTAGGCCCAATAGAAAAGACTAAACTTTCTAAGAATCTGAGCTAAACAAACATCAAAGATCTAGTGTCCCATCACCCTAAATGTGCAAACATCAACTGACCATTTGGCAGGGATTGTTTAGATTGGATTCAAGTGTCATACAGGAGATTGGATTAGACAGCATTTAAAGACCTAATCCTTAAGTCTTTTTCAACATTCACAAGATCTGATTCTACAGTCCTAAGGGCCTTGGTGGTTATCCAAGGAGCTTCTTTTGCCTTAATTTCTCCATAGGAAGACTGTGATACCTGTCCCTTTATAGTGTACAGGAAATACTAAGCTGGAAGAAGACCCGGGGTAGTTCTGGTTCTATCACTAAATTGTTGAGTGACTTTGAAGAAATCATTTAACATTTCTTGGTTTGGGTTTTTCATTAGCAAGTGTGACCCTGTCTCAAGAGTTCACTCCACTTCGTAGACTTTGATCCTCCCAGTCTCTGACTCTTCCCTGTATGTCAGCCTAGCTCCTTGCTAGAATAACCAAAACTCGATGTTTCTGGCATTCTGAAAAATCAGAAATCTCTGACATTATAATTCTATGTTCCTAATGTGGGAAATCCTACACTCATAACTAACTTTGATCTGTTTGCCCCATCAATACCCATTTATAGTGGCCAATCACAAAGAAGAATCCTGGAAACTTTAGTTATTAATTTCTTCACACACCGGCTCAAACATTCAATTTGCAGATTGTATTACTATTACCAAATAGTGTTACATTCATGGTAAGAATCACATTGCCCCTGTTCCCAAAGCAACTCTTTGTGCTATAATCCTGAGAAAGAACAAATAGATGAGGTCCAGTTTCAATTTTTTTTAAATTGCCATAACCATATTTTAAAATATTAGTTGCATTATTTACTGATACTTCTAAAATAATATAGAGAATTTTACCAAGAAACACATTAAATGAACCACTCTGTGAAAAATGCCAAATACAGCACAGAAAAATAATTTAAACTGATTCTTTTTTTATTGTTGTTCAAGTACAGTTGTCTCCATTTTCCCGTCATCACGTTCCCCCACCCCATCCACCCCCAACTCCCACCCTCAATCCTAACCCCCTTGGCTTTGGCCATGGGTCCTTCATACATCTTATTGACGACCCTTCCCTTTCTTTTCCCCTTTACCCCATTCCCCCTCCCCTCTGGTTACTGTCAGTTTGTTCTTTGTTTCAGTGTCCCTGGTTGTATTTTGCTTGCTTGTTTGTTTTGTTGATTGGGTTCCACTTATAGGAAACCCATAAGTGGAACCCAATCATATGCTATCTGTCTTTCACTGCCTGGCTTATTTCACTTAGCATAATGCTCTCCAGATCCATCCACGCTGTCACAAAGGGTAGGATTTCCTTCTTTCTTTCTGTTGCGTAGTATTCCGTTGTGTAAATGTACCACATCTTTTTGATGAACTCATTTATTGATGGGCACTTAGGTTGATTCCAGCACTTGGTCATTATAAATTGTGCTGCTGTGAACATCGGGGTGCATAGGTTCTCTTGAATTGGTATAACCGAAACTAATTCTTGCAGCAATGCACCACAATGGAAAGCCCAGTCATTTGCCTACACCCAGCTCTAGCCTGCTGAATTCAGAAGCAATCTCCTTAAAATGAGAAAACAGCTTAATGTTCTCTGTCCAGTGTCTACATTATAATATCCTTTTGTACTCCAATTAGAGATGGGCTTTTATAGATTTCTTTCTTCTATTAACCTTTCATGCATTTGATCCAAAAAATTCTACTTCAAAAACATAGAATAAAACTGAACTCTTATTTCTTGCTAGAGGATTGGTTGGTTGCAAAATCTAGTTTCTGAATGTTTGAAATCATTATGAAAAAATCAACATTTATTGTTGTTCAATGACCACTTCATGCTATTTTCTACCTCTGAAGGATGTTTTCTTAAGGGGATGAGACCACAATCATTACCCAACTTTTCTATCTCTCATACAGAAACACTCAGGTAAGGAAAGAAAAAAATCTAAATTCAATTTACAATAGCCAAGTGTTCAAAGCAACTTAAGGGCCCATCAGTAAGTGAGTGGGTCAAAAAACTGTGGTACATTTACACAATGGAATACTATGCAGCAGAAAGAAAGAAGGAGCTCCTACATTCGTGACAGCATGGATGGATCTGGAGAGCATTATGCTAAGTGAAATAAGCCAGGTGGTGAAAGACAAATACCATATGATCTCACCTATAAGTGGAACCTAATCAACAAAAAAACAAGCAAGCAAAATATAACCAGAGACATTGAATAAAGAACAAACTGACAGTAAGCAGAGGAAAGGGGGAAGGGGATAACGGGGAAACAGGGGAAGGGTAATCAAGGAACATGTAAAAAGGACTCATAGACAAAGACAAAAGGGGGCAGGATTGAGGGTGGGAGATGAGGATGGGACAGGTCAGGGAGTGGTGGGGGGAAAATGGACAAAACTGTACTTGAATAACAACAAAAAAATTAAAAATTTTTAAAAAATCTAAATGAACAAGAAAAGCTTACCCTCAGTAACTATTCAGAAATGAATAAAAAAAAATGACATATGTATGACACTTCAAACATTTCAACATATAAATGTCCATGATTTCACTTGATGTACTGGTAACATTATGAGGTAACATAAGGCATGAATTTCTGTTCATAGAAAGGAAAAATCAGATGGAAATTACTTGCCCGGTCACACAACAAGCTTGCTATGGACTGAACTATGCCTCCCCCACTTCCACAATTCCTGTGTTGAAGCCCTGACCTGGAATGTGACTCTTTAGAGAAAGGGCCTATAAGGATGTAATGAAAGATAAACGTGGTCAGAAGAGTGGGGCCCACATATGATAGGATTAGTGTCCTTGTGAAAAGAACGTTCACTCACTCTCTCTGAGTGCATGCAACAAAGAGGTTCTGTGGGCACAGAGCAAGTGCTGGCTACCTGCAAACCAGGACGAAAGCCCTCACCAGCACCCAACCATGCTGGCATTCTAATCTCCAACTCATAGCACCCAGAACTGTGAGAAAATAAGTGTCTTTTGTTTAAGCTATTCAATCTCTAGTTTTGTTTTGTTTTGTTTTTTTATGGCAGCCCAGGCTGACTAAGACAGAGCTAATGATCATGAAACTTCTCCTAGAACCAAAGTCTCTTAACTCTTAGTCTTCTGCTACGTTAGTACAGTACAGTGGCCAGCGCTGAAGTACTGAGACCAGTCATGTAAATTTCAAACAATTTTTCCCGAACTTATTGTAGCTGCCCAAAAGCTGCTGTCTCTTCATTTTGCATCAAATAATAGAAGTATTGGTATGAAGATATCTCTCACAGGGGAAAAATGGGAGCATCATCATAAATGTGTGGATTTCTCCCTAGCAATAAACTTTTGAACTGATTCCTCTGTTCAAAAATTTCACCTGTTATTGGGGAATGACTTTTTTCTTATGTTTAATGTTTCTTTCAATGAAGAGAGCTAAGGTCTTTCTCTTTTCCCCTTACTCATTAGTCTCTACCTGGTACAATAAAATTTGTAAAGACTAGCTAGGCATGCTCCAACTGACTCAACTCTTCTTTCTCTTAAGATGAGCCTGTCCACAGAAAGCACAAATTCTTTGTTCCTCCATGTTAAAAGTCTTACCTAGGCAACCCTTCCACATGAGGAACGCAAGACCTAGTGAGTAAGTGTACCTTATGTCAGTCTTTGTTAGAAAGCCCATTCGGTCCCACACTAAGCCAACTGAGCCTGTATCAGTAATAAAGGTGCTATTTGCTACAGTAGTAACTCCTTTCTTTTTTAATTTCTCAGATTATTCACAAAGAGGAAAAAGCGGGGTATTATTTAATGCCAGTCCTTTCAGAGACCACCAGCTTAACCACGGGACAAAGCCTTATATTCTACTATCAACAGTATATGAAAGGCCAGGAGAAAACAGGAACCTTAATGGAGGTAGAAATATCCTTGCAAAGACTGCAGTAAATGTTTGTTGAAGGAGAAAAAAAAAATGGAAAGAAAAGATATACCATATATACCCAGTGTTAATGGAAAGCCTCTTTCTGCCATATACATTAGAGATATTGTTCAAGAACAGTTCATCCATGTGAAAATATTAGCACTGTAATTCTGCCAAGGTCAGTAAGACCTAGTGATTTGCTGAGATATCACCTTCATTTCACCAGGTAAATAAAGGCTCCTTTTTCAGTGTGTCCTATCTGAGAAGGCACTCCACAGCAACAGTTAAATTATGAATACAGCACATATGTTCCATACCATATCATTTACAGCACAATTTAGCATAGACATAATGCTTTGTAACAAACTACAATACCATTCACAAAATGCATTTAAATAGCGTAATTTAGTTCATTAAATTCAGTCATTTACAGTAAATCAAAATCATCATAGGAATTGAAGAGAGTACACAGTTGTTTGTTTGAATAGTTAAGCTAGGTAAGTCAATTTCTTTTTGAAGGTCAAGGACAGAGTTGTTTCCATTTTCTGTTATAAAAAAGATACAGCTGGTGTCAAAAGATAATTTAATGTCCCCTCAAAATGATCCACCCTCTTTTTATTCCTCCGCCTCTCTCTCCCGTGGTTGCATATCATATCACTGCCACTCCTGAAATAGATCCAACTCCCTTAAAACATTTCCCATACTAGTTAAGTAGAATGTGTCTGTAGATTTTACAAAATTTCAAATACACAATTTCTTCAAATTCTTTACCGAAATATGTACATTTGGCCCTGAGGAAGGTTCAAACACTAGATCACAGTACATGTAATGATTTGTTTGTCTGCCTGTTGTTCGTATCCTACTATAAGCCTCCCGTGGGTAGGAGCCTAGTCAACTGTATTTGGATTCCTGCAGCCTAGCACACTGTTTGTAAATTCCTTGAAAGCAAGGACTGGGTCTTTCATTCATTTATTTTTATTCTTCATGACTTCTACCATAATGCTTCACACATACTCAGTAAATATCTGTTGATTTAAAAATCTTGTCAGAGGAGCTTACCTCAGGATATATTTTATAAACAGACAAATTCACTATATTCTTTGTTGTCTTAGTGAACCAGTGCCTAGAATAACAAAAACAAAGTAAGAAAAGAGCTCAGGATTTAACACGAATTATTGGACCCGATCTCACTGTTTCACTGTCCAGTGTACTCTGAGCAGAACCGTACTCCAGGTGGACACAGCTATGCCTTCACTTGACACAAGTCTTTCTCTTAGCCTCTGCCTGAAACACTTTCACCACAAACTCCCCGATAACCAACAGCAGGAGGACTTCAGCTCCAGGACAGCTGCCTTACAGCCACTGCAATGTAGGCAGCAATCATATACTCAGCACTTACCCAGAAAATCGACAATCTTATGTACGCCTTGCACTAGGCACTGTGTTAATTGCTGACCATATAGACCCAAGTAAGACCTAAACTCTGTCCTCAAGCTACTTAGAATCTAGTCGTGCTCACCAACAACAGTGCCGTGTCTGCGGTGAGCACAGAGTGCTGAGAGCAAGCACACTGCCTTGATAGAAAGATAGCAATTCCCACCCTGGTTGGTGCGGCTCAGTGGATTGAGTGCCGGCCTGCAAACCAAAGGGTCCCCGGTTCGATTACCAGTCAGCATGCCTGGGTTGCAGGTCAGATCCCCAGCTGGGGCATGCAAGGGGCAACCGGTCGCTGTATCTCTCACACATCAATGCTTCTCTCCCGCTCTTCCTCCCTCCTTTCCCTTCTCTCTAAAAATAATCTTTAAAAAAAAACAGAATTGTTAAATTTAAATTCAGTGGGATGCAAGTGGAAATGTCAGGTAGAAATGTCAGGTGACAGCTTCTGGGAACCTTAAGAGACAAAGGATGCGTACCTCATTCTGCTGACTGGGACATGTATGTCACGGCTGAAATTCTATCATAAACCGAGACAACAAGGGCCACACTCCAGGGATGGTGAAGCAGAAAGTCATAGGAACTGGGTCCCTGAGGACTTTGTGAAACAGAGCCACCATACCAGTCCTGGACTGCCTCCCCCCAGATGTTCAACTAAAAGAGAAATTATTTTCTATCTTATTTCAGCCACTAAATTCAGCCACTATTTGGAGGCCCTGTTTTTTGCAACCTCGCTTTCCCCCGAGTCCTCCTCTGGCAGGCCTGCCGTGCGCCAGGCACGGTGCTAAGCCTCAAAATACATCTCATTTAACCCTCACAGATACCCTGTTATGTAGCTATTATTATGAGCTCTATTTTACAGATGAAGAAACGGAGACTTAGAGAGAGGGATTTGCTTGCTAACGGGAGGCAGAGCCGGGTTTGGAGCCCAGCAGTTTGTCCCCAGAGTCTATGGCCTTTACCTCTATGCTCTATTTACCTGCTTCAGCCTGGGCTCCTTTCCCTGCCCCGTGTCTTTGCTCACGTTATTCTCTTGGCACCTGAGATGACTCTCTGTCTTCCTGTTGTTCTTTCCTTTCTAGGTGCCGCCTGCCGAGTGAAGGTCCTGATGCAGAGTAGGAACAATTCACTCCTTGGGTTAGTCCGTTGCACCTTGACGATGCCTCTGTTCCATCACTTTACATAGCCTGCCTCGCAACCCGTCAGTTGTATTATGTGCCAGTTTTCCTCAATATATTTTAAGTTCCGGAGGACAGAGGACAAGAAACGTATTTTACTTGTCCTTGTATTTCCTATAGTACCTAATAGGAAAATTCAATAAATGTTATTTGAATTTCTTAAAAAAAGTTCTCATTGAAAGACGTACGTGTTTATTTTATAAATGAAAGACAAGTGGAGAGTTATGGTTCTAAATAACTGAAGTTCTGTAACTGCACTGTCCAATAGAACTCTCCAGTGTTGGAAATGTTCTATATCTGTGGTTAATACAGTAGTCACAAGCCATGTGTGGCTACGGAGCACTTGAAATGCAGCTAGTACAATTGAAGAAATGAAATCTTTATTTCATCTCATTTTAATTAGTTTAAATTTAAACAGCCACATGCAGATAATGGTGCCATACTGGACGCTGCAGCTCTAAAGGCTCTAAGAAAAAGCCTTAGAAAACAGCTCCTTTGTGCTTCATACAGAAATGATGCTCAGTAAATGTTTGCTATAGCACTTTGAATTGGATTAAGGTGACTATCAACCTCATTCGACATAACCTATGAAGATTTTTAAAAAAAACAGACTGAGAAAAGGAGAACCTTCAAGAAATTCAGGGACAGCATGTGAAAAGATGCATTTGAAACAACACAAGCCAAAAAACACCAAAGATCAGCATTTGCAGCAGCAGAGAACCCTCAATTCATTTTGTCCTTGCATAAGCACAGTCTGGAAGTGTGTCAAAATGGGCAATCATACAACATAAAAACCCAGGTTTAAAAAGGCTGGGCTAACATCCATTTGTAAAATTCTCCAGAGGACACTGAGGTTTCTCATGCCATCTTTAAGAAAAAAAACTATCTGTGAAATGTTGGAATGAGTCTCACTAGGCTGGAAAGAATAAGTCCAGGTCACTTTATTTAACAATTATTCATCATATATCCTATTTTTTATTTGGTGGGGGACAGGACAGAAACTTACTCACCACTGGTTATAGTAAGTCAGAGCAAAAAAAAAACCTTATATTTTCAGGTCAAAATCTAAATTTTAGGTCCCTTTGGAATTTTCAGTCTTGCTTTTACGCCAAAGAGGCAGTGCACTAGAAAGTACAGTTAGGGATTCACACTGTTAAGTGAGCTCCTCCCAGCCTGGCCTTTCTGGGTGTGACCTTTCGTCGGGACCCTGGCACAAGGCGGAGCGTCCTCTCCTGGAGCAAAGCCAGAATGTAAGATGAAAAGCCACATGCGGACGATGACGCAAGGGAAACAATCATGACTCTCATATTGAGAGCCAGAAAGAAATCTGAGGTCTTATGCACACTAGTTCCTAAGCCTGGGTGTTTTATTCAGCATATTACTTTCCTTAACATTTTATTTTTCAGGATTTCCAGCCACAGAAGAAGGTGCATACTAGCAATCAAACTCTGGGAGTATCACTCCACACTACCCAGAGAGGGGTCCAGATGGCATTGTCCTGGGTGCCCACCATAACGTAAAGGGAAATTTTCACAAAGTCCGGAGCCCTTGATGTCCTGCAAATGAAGGAGGAGAATGTCCTCAAATTCCTTGCAGCGGGAACCCACTTAGATGGCAGCAGTCTTAAATTTCACACGCAACAATACATCAACAGCAGGAAAAGTGATGGCATCCACAACATAACTCTGAAGGGGACCTGGGAAGAAGCCCTGGTTGGTGGCTTGAGCCATCGTTACCATTGCAAACCCGACTGCTGTCAGTGTCATGTCGTCCAGGAATACAGGCCAGCGAACTGTGCCCAAGTTCACTGCTGCCCCTGCAGCCACCCTCATTGCTGACGCTTCCCCCACAAGAACATTCACTAACCAGATCCAGGCAGTTTCCCAGGAGCCACAGCTTCTCATGGTTACCGATCCCAGGGCTGACCACCAGCCTCTCACATGTTAAGACGCGTGTTATGTTAGCCTGCCTACCGCTCTCTGTGTATCACAGACTCTCCTCTCCGCTGTGTGGACACTGCCGTCCTCGCAACAACGAAGACGCTCACTCAGCAGGTCTGACGTGGTGGATGCTGGGGTGGAAAGTTCTGCGCATGCGTGGTACCGTCTACCGAGAACACCCATGGGAGGTCATGCCTGATCTCTACTTCTACGGAGATCCTGAAGAGATGGAAAGGAAGGATAGGCCGTGAAAAGGCTGTGTCCAAGGAGGGATTTCAAGGTAGATGGATTGCTCCAGCTCCCGAGTTCACTGCTGCAGCAGCCTGAGGTCGCAGGCTGCCCTCAAGGCACAGGCGCCCTCTGCGCCTGTGCAGCGGGTCCCGACTGAAGCCTGGGGCGCTCAGCTGCACTGAAGACTCGTCTGCAGACTCACTGCTCAGACCACTGCATGGGAAGGAGCAATCAGAGAGTGGTCTTAAGCTGTTCTTCTACAGGCTCTTCGATGAAAAACGGAAATAGGCTGAATGGAAAATAAATATCAGTCTCTTTTTTTTTTTTTAATTATTTTTGTCTGTAAAGTGTACTGCTCAACTCAAGGGCCCGTGTTAGTCCAAGAGCATTCTTTTAGGTCCCGCTATGTGATGGCAGCCCTAAGTGCTGAGAGCACAAAGAGGAATACAATGACACATACAAATATGGGACGTTCTGAACAAATGTCTTACGTGGAATGGGTATTTGAAAATCACCTCCATACTTTACAGATGCTATTTCAGTTAAGCCTCAAGAGCTTCTATGTACTGGTATTATATTTTCTGTTTTTCACATGAAGAGGTTAAAGCTCAAAGTAATTAAACAACCTGCCTGTTTGTACAACTGGAATTGCCACAGCTCAACAAATCAAAACCTATCCAAACCCAAAATGCTTGCCCTTCTCTTGAGGCCACTCTCTTCTCCCCCATCTCACAAACACAACTAAAAGACAGTATACTCAAAAAGTAGCCCCAAGTCCCATGGAAAGTAACCTCACAGGGTGACCTGATCATAAATTCCTAACTGGGAAGTCACAGTGGATAGTCATGCCCCAGGTTTATAACTTCTTTAGTGAAAGGTTTATCTTTGTTTGAAGCAACCCCTATCCATTGTTTCTAGGTATCTAGGTTAACACACCGTTTTCTTTTTTAAAATAAATTTATTTATTTATTTATTTACTTATTTATTTATTTTTAGAGAGAGAGGAAGAGAGAGCGAGAGGGAGAGAAACATTGATATGAGAGAGAAACATCAAGCCTTGACCAGGGAATGAATCCACAACCCAGGCATGTGCCCTGATCAGAAATCAAACCAGTGACCTTTCGCTTTGTAGTAAGATGCCCAACCAACTGAACCACACCAGTGAGGGCTAGGTTAACACACCTTTGAAATACACTGTAAACACAATCAAGAGAGCGTATAATCTTAACTATTTTGTAACCCAATCCCCGCCTTGCTTTCTCCCACCCTCATGTAATCTTCCTGACCTTCTCGTCTTAATTTCAAATGCACGAAAGAAGCTGCAACACTATTACTCTCCAGAGAATCTGAGAACTTACTCCTTGGCATACAGCCTCAGTCTGGCTAAAATAAACTCTTACAAAAATCGAAAAAAGAAAATTCGCCCCCAAAATAATATTAAATCTCTTTAGAACTTGTAACAATTTGGTCTCTCACAAGTTAAAGTGACCACTACTGAAAATAACAATAACTTATTACATGTTCACTATACCCAAGCACTAACTATAATATTTCATCTCTAGTGTCACAGTTAATCCTCTAAGGCAAATAACTGAATTGGCCAAGGTCCTACAACTACTAAAGGAAAGGAACAACATTCAAAACTAGATCCGTTTAGCTCTAAAGTCAATACTCTTTCCACTAACCATTCTGCCTTGAAACACAAAAAATCTGAAATTAGGGTAAACTCTAGATTTCATACTAGCCCTCATCCTGCCTGGGGGAGTGGGAAGACCTTCTTCCTCGATTACCTACCAGAAGGCGGTTGGTTTGGAAGAGGAGAATTATTAAGATGCCAGAAAGAATGAACCAGATTTCAAGTTAGAGGACAGAAGTCTCCATAAGCATTAGATAGGCAAAGGTCCCAATAAATAAGGTATGGGCTAACACTGCTGAGAGGAGTGGGAAGCACAGATTTGGAGTCAAAAAATCTGATTTTGAATCCTGTCTCTGTCCTTACTATCTCTATGATTCAGCCTCTTTGGATCTCGTTGTTGCTTTTGTGTCTGCCAATATGAATGATTCAATTTGCTAGTGTTAAATGCTTTGCAAAAAGAATTGACAGTCTTAAAAACCCACAGTGTACCAGAACCTGAATTAAAATTGGACATCATGATGAGACTGAGAAAGTGTTGCAGGTAAAAACACCCTTAACACTAATAGGAACTATGAGATCATTTTTAATAGTAACCTTTTTTCTTTTTCTTTTTTTTTTTTTTTTTTTACAGAGGAATAAACTGAAGTATGGAGAAGTGAAGGACTTAACCGAAGGTCGTACAGCCAATAGGTGGTAGCTCTGTGACTTGAATCCAGGAGCCTGACTCTAGAGACAACACTTTCATTGCCTGTCCTGAGCTACTCTGGAAAGCCAGGCAAGAGCAGCAGGAGCAGACCTGGAACAGGTAACTTGTGGGAGATGGTTCTCGAGTTCAAGCTAAAAAGCCTGGGGCAAAATGACTAGCCGAGAGTAATGAGGGTCAAATAAAGCATGTGGCTAAAACTAAGAAAGAAGGTAGCAGGTTGGAAGTTACAGACAGCACTGGGGAAGGCAAAATGGGAGGCCTACAGACGGAACCAATTAGAAATAAAAGAATCCAAAGGAAAACCCCAAAAAGAAAGGACTAAAGAAGGAAAATACTAATAGACAGTAAATATATGAGGATCTATATACCAAGTTTTTAAATGGGAGAAAATTGTGATTAGGGATAGGGAGTGTGCTAACTGAAAGAAAAATGCTTTTATTATGTTTCAGTATTGCCTTTTTTAAAATCCTTACCCAAGGATATGTTTATTGATTTCAGAGGGAAAGACATAGAGAAACATCAGTGTGAGAAAGAAACATCAATCAGTTGCCTCCCATACACAGCCTAACCAGGGATTGAACCCACAGCCCAGGTATGTGCCCTGACTGGGAATCAAACCCTCAATATTTTGGTGTACAGGACGATGCTCCAACCAACTTAGCCACCCAGCTGGAGCTGTTTTAGTATTGCTTATCTCTGAACAAGGAATACTGTTGTGTTTAAATTTTAAAATTAATAAAAAGAACACAAAAATTTATCACAGGACTAACAAAAGAAAATTTCAGTTGATCTAGATGGAAGGGCAAGGTAAAGAAGATCAAAACCCAAAAAAATAAGCTTGGCATACCGGGGTATCTAAACCCAGGGTATCTATGGGATCAGAATCCAGGAGACACCATTAGATCAGAATGGAAGGGGCCTTAAACAATGTCTAGCCTCCACCCCCACTTTAATTTTTAAATGAGGTAAACCAAAACCCAGAGAAAGAACAGTGATGAGTCCAATGTCACATCATTCATTTCTAGCAAAACATAGACATAAATTTGGCTCCAAGTATTAGGCAGTTCAGACTCTACAGAGCAAAACAAGAAATTGACTGGAATGCAGGAATAGGAGTGAAAGAGAGCGTATTTCCTAACAGTCATTTTTTTAAAATCCAGATTTGGGGCATGCCCTGGTAAATGTGCAGAATTGCTGCAGTCTTCTCAGAGATTTTTGTTTTGTAAAACAAGGGAGTCTGTTGGGGGAAAGCAGAAAGATGCTTGAGTAGAAAAATGAAGATTTCGCAGATAGACAATCAGCCCACAGTGCAAAGTGACTGCCTTTTGTCTAATGAAATAAACATCCATGAGACCTCAGGCAAGTCATTTAATCTCTTTGAGCCTGTTCCTCCATGATCTGAAGTATCTCTCCAAATAAGGCAATTACTGTAAAACTAGAATCTCCCAAATTGTATTTTGCAAAGTTCTTGGGGGGCAGGGAGGGGGAAGTTCCATTGGTAACTGTATGTGAAAAACTTTGCATTCTCTATCCACCATCTTGGAGAGTCAAAGTGCACATGAAATGAGCAGTTGTTCTTTTTGAACATCTGTTCATCTTATTTCCAGTAACTTTCTCTAGTGTCTTTTTGGGAACCCACCCTTCTCTGTCAGTCAATGTAGATCCTATGGGCTTGACTCTCAACCTGGGCACTAAGGATGACATGTGACCCAGGTGAGGCCAAAGTGTGGTATCCACCTCCTCCTCACCTATGATAGTAATTGGCTGAGCGGAGAGGGAGCACAAGACCTAAAAAAGTAAAGTTGGAGTGAAGCTCCGTACTTGTGTTGAGAATGCTAGGATACAGTTGCTCATTCTTTTCCACTGGATTCATACTTGGGAAGAATGCAACCCTGCAAATTGGCAGCCGTTTTGTCCCAGAGGAGAGCTTGTCGAAGAATAAAACCACACAATGAAATGCAGAGTCAAAGAACACAGCTCTGACACAGTCTAACGATATGATCTTAGGCTTTGACAGTTTCTTTTCCATTAAATCCTGTTATAATAGAAAACAGTTTGGGAAACACTAGCCTAAACTGACTGGCATTTCTTCCTGATCTAGAGTTCTATCACTCTCAGACAGAAGGATCCTCAACATCAACCGAGGACATCCTGAAAGGTGAAACCTGTGCCTGGCCCATAATATAATGGTGAATAAATGAACGGATGAACGAACGAACGAATGAATGAATGAATGAATGAACGAAAACCCTTTTTTTTAAGGTAAAACACAGAAGATTAATTTTGACAACTTTGAAAGCACACTAGGAAGCTGTATAGATCAAAGCAGCGTCCTACGCACTTCTCACCAAAGGAGGGGGCACGGTGTGAACTAATGATATTTACTACCACTCTGATTTAAAAAATGGTAGCGAAGCAGGGGTTATTTAGGGGCAAAAGTTGAAGTAAAAAAGCCCATGTATCTTCTTTCAAATATCCTTGATTTTTGTCTTTTTAAAAAAATCATTCTTCAAATCATATTTTTGCTAAATGATATTAAGTATAAGTGGTGTCCAGTACAGTTATAATTCTATTCTACTGAGCAAAATTCTTCCTCAGAAAAATTGTTCTTGGCCAGATCACATGAATTACTTTCTTCACATTAACTTAGTCTGGAAACAGTAGGACATTTTGTCCTATCAGACCTAAGCAACTTCATGATTCACTGGACAGCTGCTCAGTTTCGAGCATAGCAGCACCGTGCTTGGAGAAAATAAACAGACCTTACGGATCTGGAGGTCTTTAAATGCATAAAAAATTTAGAAATATATAAAGCATCACATGACATAAAACTTTGAAATAATAATTCATAGCACTGATGTCGCATGCCTTCAAGCTTCTGATTTCTGATACTTGGCAAAACAGTAGAAGAGACGATAAAGGTGGGGCTGGGAATCATGAAGATCTAAATATGAATCTCTGCTACCTACATTTGTACTCACTTGACAATTAAGTTCTCTGGAATTCTTTTACCTCCTCTGTAAAGTAAAAGTATAATCATGCCTTTTGAAAATAATCATGGGTCTTGAGATCACGCATGCATCTAGTTCAGTACCTGGTACATAAAAGATGCTCAATAAAAGGGAATTATTAATATTACTTAAAATTTCTAGTATATTAGAGCTAGGAGAAATAGATACATATCCAATAAGACTCTTAAAGTTTCAAGTGACGAAAAACCCAACTCAAACCATACTGAGGAAAAATGTGAAATATATTAGCTCATACAACTCAAAAATTCAGAGGTAGATTTTTCTGACTGTCATCTGAACTTGATCTAGAGGCACTATCTACCTCTATCTCTCAGCTTTACTTATGCCACAAAGAGGCAATGTGCCATTCAGTTAACTCTGTGTCTATGTCCTCCCAGGTTTCAGTCCAGCAGAAACGAGAGTGGCTCTTCCTCATGGCTCCCAAATGAGCTTTAGGCATTGGAACAGCTTCAGAGATGGGTTAACCCGAGTCAGCTGTTACTAGGAATGGTAACTATGTGAGGCAGTGGATGTATTGCATCAATTAACTTGACTGTAATAATCATTTCACAATGGATGTGCATATCAAATCATCATGTTGTACACTTTAAATATTTATAATTTTATTTGTCAATTATACCTCAATAAAAGTGGAAAAAATAATAAAGGAATTTTTTAAATGTTATTAAGTGTATTTGATACTCTGATTGGCCAAGACTAAGTCACCTGGTCTATTTCTGGTGGAGCCCCACCAACTACATGGGAAAAAGATAGTTCTGCAAAAGACATGTGGGTAGCTTCCAGAAATAATAAGGAGCAGAAAAAAATAAATATCTATTAAAAGATAAAATTTAAAAAATTTAAACATATAGCAAAATACCAAATAAGGAAACAGACATTGTTATATGTTATTTTGAGTGGGCAGTTTGGCAATATTTACCTAAAATTCAAATGTACATTTTTGTTGCCAAATTCTACTTCAAGAAATTTATCCTATAGATAAGCCACACCAGTGCGTAAAGATGTTATTTAAAGGATTATAATTGCAGCATTGATCGTAAGAGCAAACACTGTCCATTAATATGGAAGTTGTTAAATTATGATATTCATAGAAAAGAATATTGCACAATTATTTTTAATGAGGTAGATCTATATATTCTGATATGGAAAACAGTCTATGATATGTTTGTTGTAAAGGGAATGAAGCAAATTGCAAGACAATAAGTAAATATGGTCCCACTTGCATAATACATAAATATTGGAAGAATATCCAAAAAAGGTATAACACTGCTTATTGTTGGGGAGGAAGTACTAGAGAGTTAGGAGTGTCAGGAAGAAGAAATTTACTTTTCACTTTATATCCTGGGGGGTTTTGTTTACCTGAGTGCACATGCTTTTTATTACTTTAAAAAGTTAGTCTAAAAAGCATCTGTCATTAAACTGTAACATGACTCACAATTAGCACCACTGGCTCTAAAGGAACAAAAATACTTTGTGCTAAAGAAATTTATTAAATGACCAAAAACACATGTAAGTGGGATTTTACCATAAAACTCTACATACTTACAAAAAGTATGCAAATCTTCTTGTTAAGACGCAATATATTTCAGTGTTAATCTAGCAAATTATCTGAGCTACTGAATCAATGTGGTTCATTTATTTACTTTGTTTATCAGGCAGACCAGCCCATCACAAGCCTTTGCTACTATAAATTGGCCCCTGGACTGACTCATTCAGGCAGGCAGCAACTCCATCAAACCCAGTAATTAACCGGGCAGCCCTCCTCCATATGCCATGATGACTGTTCATTAAAGCAATGCATATGGCTCTTACCTACATGTGCTAGCTTTTTGCTCTTGTTCATGGTTCAACAAGTTTATAAACCTAGATCCAGTAGAACAAAGAAAAAATAGTATAGAAAATATTGTAATTAGGCTAACAGTTTAAAATTAGAAAAAAAATTGAGAGATGTTGCCATTAACAATAGAACTTATGACGTAGCAAACATCCGCTGATTGCCTTCCATGTGCAAGGCATAAGGCCACACTCTAGAAACATGAAAAGACACATATGACATGTTTCGTGTCCATAGTCTTACTTTTTGTTTGAGGAGATAGTACATATATTTAAAAGAGTAAGTGATGGCGTAAGGTTATCACTGGTGAGTGCCATATATTTCTAATCATCAAAATTCCCATTTGAGATGTACAAAGCATCTTAGGAGTCATGAGTAAGTGAGGTGTATCATATTGCATATGTTATATATATTATAAGAACTATCATTAAACTTAGTGTATTGTCATGGACTAAGTGTGTTCCCTCAAAATTCATATGTTGAAATCCTAACCCCCAAGGTGATGGAATTAGAAAGTGAGGCCTCTAGGAAGTCGTTAGGTCTTGAAGGTGGAACCCGCATGAACAGAATTAGTGCCCTTATAGGAAGACACTCAAGAGCTCGTTCCAACTCTCTGCTCTTCCCTCCAGGTGAGAAACAGTGAGAAGCTAGTCATCTGCAACCCTGAAGAGGGTCCTGCCGGTGCTGGCTGGCACCATCATCTCGCACTTCCAGCCTCCAGAACTGTGGGAAATAAATCTCTGTTGTTCATAGACCACCCAGTCTGTGGTAGTTTGTTATAGCAGCCCAAACGGACTAAGACAAGTATACAGAAGTTAAGCATACCATTTCCTAAAATAAGAAGTGAAGAAGACTGAAATGAATTGATAATGCTTTTGTAACTTTGGTATTCAGAATATAACTTCCATAGATTTGTTTAACAGTATACACAAGTACAAAATCAAAACACTGATTGAGAGGAGATCCTTGGATTGTCACTGTGAATAATATAATATCATAATAGTAATAATAGCTGAGGTTTACCTAGCACTAAGTACATCCCAGGTACTTAGTATATATACACGTTCCAGGTATATATATACGTATATAGTACCTGGAACATATATACAAGTTTTATATACAAATATATGTTTCATCTTCACAACAATGCCACGATACAGCCGGTTTGTTTATTTATTTATTTACTTATTTACTTACAGATGAGAAAACAAAGGTGCTGAGAAGTTAAGTCATTTGCCCAAGGTAAGCGTTCTGGCCAAACTTCAAAACTAGGCATTCTGATGCCCGGGCTGCTACCTGAAACCACTATCATGACTGTATGATATGTATACTCTAAATTGCCACCTTGTTCACATTTTTACAAAGAAAATATAAAGCAAAGGATAGTAAATATGTGATTTCTTCCCCTATTCTGAGATTCTGCACTTCTCTGTGGCCTCAAGCCATGCTTTCCATGTAAGGGGTGATCAATAAATACCTGCCCTATGGAAGGTTGAGCTCTAGGACTGTGAGAATAGTATTTGGTGTGGTTCTATTCCCCACTTGTCCTGGCAACCCCAGACCACATTGCTTTTCCTTAGTATTCTAGTAGAGAGGGTGGTCCTCTTACCAGAATTCTAAGCAAAAGAAAAAGAGCGTATGAAGTATAAAGTATAAAGTGGTGCAGAGCCCTGGTCTGGGAATCAGCCCAAACACTGTTTAGTTATACAACCTAGTACAAGTCGGTTCACTCCTCTTAGATATGAATATTCATATATGTCAAATGAAAAAGTTGGATTAGGTGAGTGATTTTCAAACTGTGCTCAGGAGGAAGAAAGAAGGGGGAGCATATGAACAGGTGTGACCTCGTTGGCTCCGAGGGGAATGGCTCCCCTGAAACCTGCTGTACATATTAAGTATATAAGATCTCGTTTGAATAAAGGAGCTCCAGGCTTTACAAAATTTGAAGACCCCTGGATTCTATTGAATTCTGAAGCACTGTCTCATTTCAAACATTCTACTGCTCTTGACTGCCCAGGCAAGCTCCAGTACGTCAGACTATTTGTTCTGACCTGTTCAACAGGCATTTTAACTGAAGCTTGGAATTCTCCCCATCACTACATTTCTGGATCCATCCTTTCAAAAAAAGAAATTGACTTTTCCCCCTCTGCTCATATTTATCAGTCCATTTCTTGGAAGCTCTTCTTGCCACATCCTTAAATAAGTAAATAGGATAACTTTGGTAATTGCATGACCTGCAAAGTGTATAGAAATTCAAGGTTAATGCTCTCGGCACAAGATTTTCGCTACAAGCAGCAGAATTCCTCTAACCCTTTGCTGAGGCATCAGTTCAATAATAAGAGAAAACATGCCATTTATTGAATTACTCAAAAGAGAATTATCAAAGGGTCTCCCAATAGTCTAACTATGGCTAAACTGTATTCCAAAAAGAACTGGTCTTAAAGAAGTTCAGGAAAGGCCCTCACCAGAGATATAGTAGAAGAACCAAATATTTATCAATAAAATAACAACCTATATACATCCAAAAATTGGTAGTCTTACCCCAAATGTTGTGCTAATCCTTATGTTCCATTTTATAATTCTGAACTACCTTTCACATGAATGAAAAGAATTGTTACTATTAATCCTATCCATTCCCTGGAACTCCTGTAGTCAGTTTTCATTAAGGACTGTCAAATACATACATCATTTAGGGACTTTTAAATTTTATTGAAGATGTATTACATATGGTTTAATATTTCAGTTGAGCAATGGCCATCAGCAATAAGCATTACTCCAAGAGTGGGATTAATTAAATATTCTAGCAAACACAGTGATCCAAATAGCAAAGAAAAATCCTGGGCACTGAGCCCAGATTCCCCACCCTCTCTTATGGTGTAGCTCATCTCTCTCTCAAATAAACTAAACAACCAACAAATCTTTCATCATTATTAGTGAGTGTGTAGATGTGCAATAAATGATCAAACTCTTCCACCGGGTATTCTGTTACATTTTTAAGTAAAAAAAAATTGCGCAAAATCAAATAACCCCATAAAAGGGCATTTTTAAAACAGAGGAGAAATATAGTGGTCAGAAATAAAAGATAACTTTACATCTAATCATCAGTTTTCTTCTAACTTGACTGTACCATTCCTCCAGTGACAAACTGGGAGATGGTGCTATTGTATAGTTATAAATCTGTCTTTGTTAGATTACGAAGGTTTAAAGCATTTCAACTTTGTATACTACAGAGCTTATGACTCTCAGCTCCACAGAAACCAAGAGATCCAGAGCAAACTCATGGTCTTGGTCCCCAAAAGGATTACTGATGATATTCCAATCATGAATCTTAGCCTTAGAGCTAAAAGTCTTGGTTTTGATCATCTTAATCTATTTTAATGGTAAGGCGATAGGAGAAGCTCCAGGTAGAATATTCATCAAACATTCATGGCTCTTCTTCATTCTTCTCACAGCTCCCAGCAGGAGCTACTTGGAGACACAATAGCTATATCTGGCCCAGTCAAAAATTACCTAGCAACAACCATTTCCTATCGTCACCAAATCTGCATTTCTGAGACGCAATGCACCTTAAAACTTCTATCAAAGCACCCTCTTGGAAATGAGATCAGATTTGTGGTTGGAAGAGAGGGACTGGTTTAAGGTGATCAAAAAGTACAAACTTCCAATGATAAGAAAAGTAGGTACAAGGGGCATAATACACAATATGTTGGTATAGCTAATACTGCTATATGGCATGTATGAAAGTTGTCAAGACAGTAAATCTTAAGGGTTCTCATCACAAGGAAATCTTTTTTTTTCCTTTTTCTTCTTTGTATCTGTACGTAGCGATGAACATCGAAAGCAAAGGCAACAAGAGCGAAAACAAACAAGTGAGACCATATCAAACTAAAAAGCTTTATATAGCAAAGGAAACCATCAACGAAATGAAAAGGCAACCTGATGAATGAAAGAAAATATTTGCAAATCATGTATCTGATAAGAGGTTAATATATAAGAAGATGGATGTTGACTAAACTTCTAGTGGCAATTGTTTCACTATGTTAAACATAAGTCAAGTCATTATGCTGTACACCTTAAAGTTATACAATACTGTATGCCAATTATATCTCAACAAACTGGAGGGGAAACACCCTCCTGGTTCAATGGGATGGCTATTAATAAAGTAAAATTTTTGAAGCTAGAGCAGCTGACAGAAGAAACAAGAAGCAAAAAAGCAGCAGCAACATGACATCTGTGCAGCCTTAACAGTTGTCAAAGCGCAATCAAATACATTATATAATTTTATATTCTCAATAAATTTGTAAGGTAGTTATTATTTTAAGTCACTTAACTTGTGTGAACTTCAGAGTCCTCACCTTTAAAACATGGATAATCTTTTACAGGGTTGTTGTGAGGCTAGAGCAAATAACATATGAAAAGTATTTGATTCAGAATGCTCACCCAATAAATGGTAGCCAATTTTTAAATTGCTATTATCCCTACAAATAGAGGATGCATCACTTAAAGAAGGTAACCAGCCCAAGGGCATTCAATGAATAGATTTTATTGAGTCCCTGCATAGGGCCGTGAATATAAAAATACGAAGATCCCGTCTCTGCCTTCTATCCAGAAATCAGAATCACCCTTTGTAGGAAGAACAAATTCTAGGACCAAGTACTCTTTTTGCTCCTGAGCCAAATCCACAGAGGAAGAGGTAAGCTGAGACCCATGTCAACTATTTCTTAGATGAAAAACTTTCTTACTATGCGGTAGATTTTTTGTCACTGTAGTTAAGGGGATTCAAACTCAATATGCCCTCCTCAACCTGGCTCCTCCTGGAGTTAGGAAATCCTTAATAGTAAGATTTTCCTTCTTTGAATGGAGCATCCCTTGCTTTTTGTAATGCAGTACAGTTAACAAAAATAATATTAATCTAACCTAACTAGCTAAACAAATCTTCCCCCAAACCCTGTGAGGTATGAATTACTAAAATTCTTTTACAGAGAAGGAAATTGAGACAGCTGTGTCATAATCCAGACTAGAACTAGATCAATAGCTTCATATCAGTTTAATTACTAGTTAAATCTTGTTCACTAAACTACGCTGAATCCATACTAAAATATTTTTGCACTCTTACACAGATGTCCTTCTATTTCTCCTGAGTTCCTGTGACATACTCTAATTCTCCTAGGGGTCTAATACTGAAACTAGTATTTGAGAGATTCCCTCGGGTAATATATTTATTCAATAACCCATGCAACATAATATAATATCATCTTTTCAAGTATGGCCATGATTTTTACACAGACTAGATCCATAAAGAGAGATGGAGAATGATATTTTGCATTTGTTTAGCAGACTTTCAAAGTGCTTTCATATATATTATTCAGAGAGGGAGAATGGAATTTGAATTTAAGAGTAGGAAGGATGTTAGACATTCTCAAATCCAGTGTTTCTTAACCTTCTTTGGGTCACTTGCCCATTTGAGAATCTGACAAAAGCGACAGACCTCGTATCCAGAAAAATGTACACATAAACATACAAACAAAATCTTGCATAGTTTCAAGGTGGTTCTGGGATCCCCCACAGATTAAGAACTGCTCTTTAATTGCAACAACCATTTTACAAATGAGGAAGATACTATTTATCATGACAGTATCCCTACGAGGAGGCAGAATAAAGATTAATATCCACATTTTCCAGATCTGGAAATTAAGATCCGGAAAGGTTGCAAGACTTGCCTGAAGTCTTATAACCAGTTAGTAGCAGGAGCAGAAACCAGGACTCTGGGCAGTCGGTGCTTACTCTTCCAGGTCTTGTCAGCCTCCCACTGCACTCTGCTGGAACTCTTTCTTCTAAAGCCAACAGTTAATTTGCCCCCCAGAACATAGGGAATTCTTGAAGCTCCAGATACAAATATGTTCTATTAGCAACAGTAACTTATTTCTTAGAGATTTCAGAAAGGTTGTAGTCATTGCTAACATATTAAGTGTTGAAATCTAGAATTAAGGTGTAAACAGCTCTGTAAGTTCTACATTGGTGTTGAAGATCGATCTGGTCAACTTCTTTTACCAGCAGATGAGCATATACAGATCTAAGCAAAGAAGGCGAAAATGTTCGCACTTCTCTTGGAAGGGTGTGGGAAAGTAGTATTAGCATATTTAGTAGTAATAAATTAATTATTAATAAATGTACTGAACAAGTAGATGAATTTACTAATACATAGCATTGAGTTTCTCAAGTATTTTGTTTCTATTTATAAAAATTAAATTTAAACTAAGAATATACTCAAATACAGTACTTTTTTCACTTACGGTCTAAGTTAAACCAATAATACCATATTCAATACTAAACAATACATAGAGCAAATATGCTTTAAATGTTTGTCAAATTATAGCAAAACAACCTATATTGTTAAAATAACGGTTCTGATGAATTTTATTGTAGTTTATACATTTTCCCATGGCAATAAATACATCTAAAATATTTAGTAGGAGGAAAATATATATGTATAAAATATTTAGATATGCCAAGTATATTATAACATTTATGATGAATGTTAAATTTTTGCAAGAAAATGACTATTATTAACATTTAATTTAACTTCACTTAATAGCAGGCTAACTTGCTACACTCAAGATTTCCATTCCTGAAGAGCAATCTTTATTTGTAAGTCAAAAGCTTCTAGAATATATGCTAGAGTCCTGAGCATTTTGGTATTTAGGAAAAAAAATCAAAGGTTCTACGTTTTAGCTTTGTTTATTTATGCTGGCTTTAGTAGACTTCCAGGCTGAATTTTATTGTTTTATTATCATAATTTTTCTGTGATAACTGGATAGATTAAGAATTTTCTACAAAACAAATGCTTAATAAGGCAATAAACCTGTTGAAGGAATAAATTCGCAGGCAGGTTATGCTTTTAGGATATCTACACTACAGAAAAGGTATTGTACTTACTCTACCTAGTGATTAGGTTTATATTGCAATATGACTCATAAGACTCACTGTACTGAATAAAAATTTAGGCAATTAGTGATCTTATTTCTTAGGAAGAACTGCTTGCTATCATATATTAACACAGATCTCGCTCAATTAAAATTGCTCACAGTCAGCAAAAATAATTTCTGCACTGTAATGAAATAATGAAATAATTATATGCAAGGGAGGACTTGTGATCTTTTTAATTATTCTATTCTTCATTTTTAAAAGGGCTATTTGAAAACGTACTCTTATAATTGATTGCTATAAATCAGTCAAACACATTCTAAGGATCATAAATATTCTAACTTTTAAAAGACAAAGAAATGCTAAATATTCAATGGAATACTTCAATATTCAGAAAATTTAATCTGGGGGTAAAGGAGAGACTGCTCTTTGGAAAATAAAAAAGTAAATTTGTTGTCCCGTGAAAAATGAAATATCTTGAATGTCAGTAACAGAAATGGAATTAACGAGAGATCTTTTTATTGTTTTTTAAGGTCATTAGGCTGTGAATTCTATAATTATGGAAATTGTCAGTCCGGTTCTGTAAGAATGTTTGCTCCCATCCATAAGGTAGTGGAATGTTCAATCAGTCTCTCTCGTGGGAAAGTTAGGTCATAACTGTAAGTGTACCAGCAAAATTGAATTAAGCAAAGAGATTTCATTAGTATTTATAGCCAGAAGGCATCTGTAAAAGTACAGGGCAAAGAAGTTATGTGGAAGTCAAAGGAGAAAAAAAAAATGGGTTTCTAGTGACAAAGGCGAATCTGAAAGAGATATAAGTGTATAATGAATAAGAGCTATTGAACGCTACTGCAAAGAGGGAGTTGCAAAGATGTCAAATATTGATTTTCTTGTGTATGCCTTTGGACTACATATGTAATTGTTTGGATTTGCTGTCTTCATGGTACAACAATGTTTGTAGTCGAAGGTTAAAAAGCTTGATGTGAAATAAACTAAAAACTGAGAAACATGTTGGAGAATTATAATAATTCTTCACTCAGTATTTCATTAAGAGGTTTCAATATTTTCTTTCAAAAGAACATTTTTAATGAAGAAAGATGTTATATATTCTTCAGACAAAATATAAGATTATTATTATTGTGTTATTGAAAATTATTTGCTTGACTTTCAGCATCAATTAATTTAAATTAAACTAGGTTTTCTACTTCCTTATTTTATTGAATGGATATTCTTGAACCATATATCTAATTTTGAAAGTACAGTTAAGCCATACTTCATTTTTTTCAGTGTGATTATAATGAATCTAATTAAAGCTATTGATAGTTAACATCTGATGCTACCCCTTTAAAGAAATACCTCCCATAATATTTTCTTTTTCACTACTAAAACTCCAGAAAGATTAGTTCTGTATTTTAAAACCTGTATAAACATGTATATTTAATAACAAATAGCAAACTCAAGTAATCAAATAATCAAGTTACTATGGTCACTAAATAAAATACTTTTTAACATGTTTTCAGGGGTTATTTTGCCTTTGAATATTAAAATCTTAACAAAGAATTTTAACTATCAAATGCTCTTTTTAAATAACAGACTCATTTGTTTATTTTATCTAATCTCATTTTACTTTATTATTTGTTAGGATCTTGAGTCATATTTATCAATATTACTTTATTTTCGTTCCTACCTTAGGAAGTTTTAAAACAACAGCAAAACTCTCCAGGTGAATTTTATTGGACTTAAAACCACAGTGACTACAAACTGAAAAATAGAAAAAGAAAAAAATGAGATGTTTTAAGCATTAGAGGCAGACAGCAGTACAAATAAAAGGAACAGTATAACATATGGCAGAAGCCTATCATTTTACCAGTGCGGAGAATACTAGACAGGAAAACTGCAGAGAAAACAATTTCTGCAGCACAAACAAGTTTCAGTGTTTATTTTCAATGTCTCACTTTTAATGTTACTAAATATTTAACAGCAAAGTAAAATAGAGTGACAACGCTGAGTCTATATGGAATCCAAAATATTTTTTGCCAATGTTTTGGAAGCATGTAGGACGCAAAGAAGATAATCCGACAGCAACGGCAGCTCCTCTCCGGGGTAAATACTTGTCAGGAGCAAAACATAATTCAATTGCACTCTTCTTTCCTGAAAAGGTTGCTTGTGGAATATCCATCATAAAGTCATTTCTGTTTCTTAAGAGCTATTAGTGCCTGGCTCCTTGGCTTCATTAAGACACTCTTTCTCAATATATTCTTTTATTTTAGACTTCATCCCACTTCTCAGCCACACGGTGCACATTGCAATGTCTCGGCTCCTAAGGGAGAAGTCAGCCACGCCCCCCAATGACTGGCATGCAAGGAACAGAGAGCGGTGGAGAGGAAGGCGGGCGGATTTGTTGGCACTAAGGCGGAAGCATTTCTCAAACCCTAGAGGTTAAAAAGAGTTTGACCAAGCTTCCCAGGCAGAGCGCTACACCATTTAGCTGACACTAGCATTACCAAGCTCCCCATTAGGAGGGCATTGGTCTGCCGGCCCGTTAATCTCTTTCCAATGTTCTGGTGGAGCGAAAGAAGCCACAAGTTTTGAGAATCCCTGCCGCCAGACCTCAATGTTGCCTAAGCAAGCGTTAAGAGATTATGGTAATAATAGGTGGGCTTACACCAAATAAAAGGTTTCATTAATCAAGCCATATTGAGATAAACCTGTCACTGGACAGCGGAGACTAGAAATCAAATGCTGTGAAAGTTCTGACAGATTGTTAAATAGAAACCCTTTAAAACAGAATTTAATTTACTGTGATATTATAGATATTTATGCATCAATAGGCAAGTGCAGATTGAGTTCAGAGGTCAGTTCTGGTATTTGAAAAATAAAAGCACAGGATGAAACAAAAGGTGACAGTTACCTTTGTCTGAAATTAGGGCTCATTAGGCTAAATGGGAAGGTTCTAACTGGATTCATGTGGGGAACCGAAGCACGGCATGTGATGTGGTGTGCAATATTGGATAACAGGCAAATCCAATGAAGGGATCTTCATTCTGTCAAAGACTTATCCACACACTCAAAAAAAGAAAAATCCAAGGACCAGTGGTTGCCTGTGGTGGTCCTCTCTCACACCACGGCAGGTGAACATAGTCCCTTTGTGGCATTTCTGTTAGGAGTGCTGGAGACGGGAGTCAGACAAACCCGAGCTCAAATCTCAGCCGTGCTATTTACTAACTGGATTATCTGTATTCTGATCAGAACAACAGGAGTACTCCCAGGCCAACCTCCCAGGGCTATAGAGGATGAAGATCAAGTTTGCAAAGTTAGCACAGGGGTTAGCAGTACCCGAGAAACCATAGTTATTAATTCTTCTTTCTCCTTTCTTTCTCTCCGACTTTGTTTCTTTCAGTCCCTTTCTTCTTGTTTTTTGCCGCCTCTTCCTTAAACTTCCTGTTCCCTCTCCTTATCTCACAGCACCAGCCACCAGCACCAGCAGCACCTCCAGGCATCATGTAGCCTCTGGATTGAAGGGCCTGCTGACCTTTGGTTTGTGGGCAGGGTTCAAAAAGGAGTTATGAAAGGCTTGTTCATTCATACCGACTCATTCATGAAAGACTGTTGGAAGTTCCCTTGGCTCTATAATGTCTGCAATTTGCTTGTTCAAACTGACAGAATTAAGTGCCAGATTCTACCAAATTGACCCACAGGTGCAATCTCTCCTTTAAAATCGGCACTTTGCCACAAATTTCGTATCCACTAGTACCTAGAAGTATGTGGCAAATTACTAAGATTTGTTTAATAGTTTTTTTAAGAATCCCACACCCCAAATGTTTTCTTCTTACAGTTTGACATTATGTATATTTCAGTCTTCTAATTCATGTTTCCAATACTTCTATATACTCCCTAAGTTCTATTTTGTATTTTAATGTTTCTTTCTTTCTAGTGTCTCCGTCTCACTCCATTTATTCTTGTTGAAAGAAAAAAAGTCTTAAAAATTTTTTTACATACTCTCTTAGTGAATAATGGTCATAGAAAAGGCATCTGCTGAAAAGCAGAAAGCACCTCACCAATATATTAAAGATTGCCCTGGCCGGTGTGGTTCAGTTGGGTGGAGTATCCTCCCATGAACTAAAGGGTTACAGATTCAGTTCCCAGGCAGGGATTCTCAAAACTTGTGGCTTCTTTCACTCCAACAGGACATTGGGTGAGATTAACAGGCCAGGAGACCAATGCCCTGGGGTGCGTGGGAGAGGCAACTGATCCATGTTACTCTCTCACATTGATGTTTCTCTCCCTCCCTTCCCGTCTCTCTAAAATCAATAAGCATGTCCTCGGGTGAGAATAATAAAGAAAATAAGAAAGATAATAGGCAGGCAGCATACAATGGTATTCCTACCACTCCTATGTCTAGAAAACAGCTAAGACAAATTCAAAATGCTACAAAGCAGCTGTATGTCTTTGAGAAAGTCATTTGCTTTCCCTGAGCTAGGGGCACCTGTTCCATACTCTACCTGTATTCCCTGTGAATACCTGTGTTAGAACCCTTCCCACATTATTGAAATTATCTGCCCCACCACTAACCTATAAACTATTCATAGGCAGAGATATCTTATTTATCTTTGTATCCTCTGGCCAGAAGCAGTGCTCTTGACAAATGTTTGCAGAATTGATCAAAAGTATTCATATCTAGGCCTGAGTTAAATGACCCATTGAAATCCCCTTCGCGTTTATTAATTGAAAGTGGCATAATTGACCTGTGTGTAAAGATAAAATGACTTGGACTGCTTGAAATGATTTAATACCAACAACGACTCTCAGAAAACTTCTCTTTAAATGAAAGTTTATTCAAACTATAATTCTCTCATTTGAATTTGTTGGTGTTATTTTCGACTTAGCCTCTACTTGGATTTTAATAGAGCCATAGTTCAAAGAAAAATTGAAAAAGAAAAGAAATATGTTTTTATTCTTAGCTACCACCTCTCCCTCCAATAAATACATCATTTAACTCTTCTGTTCTCAGTTTCTTGTTCAAATAAAATGAAGATACTAAATGCAGGCCAAATATAGATACAGTGTCTGTTTCCAAGGACCAAATCTCATAATAAAAACATCTACGTTTTTATTTAATTGCTTTTAAATTGATAATACTCAACTTTTGTCTTGTCAATTGTATTAGTTATCTATTGCTGTGTAACAAATTACCACCCCCCCCCCAATTTAGCAGCTAAAAACAAAAAGCATTTTTCACAGTTTCTGGGGTCAGGAACCTGAATGCGGCTAAGCTGGGTGGTTCTAGCTCAGGGTCTCTCGTGAGGTTGCAAACAAGCAAGCAGCTGGTGCTACGGTCACCTGAAGGTCTGACCAGTGCTGGAGAGCTCACTTCCACAATGGCTCATTCACGTGGCTATCGGCAGCGGACCCCAGTCCCTCACTGGCTGTTGACAGGTAGCGGCAGTCCTTTGCCATGTAGACCTCTCACAGAGCTGACTGAGTGTCCTCATGACTTCCCCAGAGTGAGGCTTGCAAGGGGTTGCAAAGCAGAAGCCACAATGTCTTCTGTGAGGAAACCTCAGAAGTGACATACCCTTATTTCTGTCATATTCTATCGGTCACACAGACCAACTCCGATACAATGTGGGAGGGGCTGTACAAGGCCCAGATTATCAGGAGAGGAAGGAATCATTACGGGCCACCTTGAAGCCTGAGCACCACACCAATAAAAAATGAATATCCACACCAATGGAGCAGAGAAGAAAAGAAGCTCCATTTTTTCAGGGGATGCAAAGCCTGAGTCCCAATGACTTCCTCAGAACTGAAATTAAACTGCATGCTAAGCTACCTCAAATCATAATTAATTAATTAAGTGGATGAACTTGGGATTCTGGATCCTTTTCAAACTCCTATGTCCTGTGGTTTTTATATCCAGAACTCTTCAATGTATCCCTCATTCCCTGAATTTAAAAAAAAAAAAAAAGTCACCTTCCCCAACTTTACCTATAACTGCAGCACTTGGAGTTAGGGGAAAACCATATTTCTCCTAAACAATAACCAACACCAATAACCGAGGTATAAAATAAACCCACATCTACATATATAGAAGCTAGTAGACACAGCCTGGATATTCAGTAGGCAACATTCAATTTTATTATATCAATTCTTTTCAACACCTTAGCTGGGTTCACAACAATCAGTATGATACCAGATTCTTTGATGCTCAGCTGTAAAGTATAAAAGTCTGAATTGCTGCAGCTCTGATAAATCCTTCTCCGCCCAATGATCACTCCTCCTCCCCCACCAAAAAGATAGTTTTCCCTATATCCTATATCCTGCCTGCTGAAAAAGGAAACTGGGAATTGAGAAGTGAGTTCTAGCTCTGTCATTAACTTTCTGTGTAATCTCTAGCAACTCACTTGACATCTCTGGTCTTGAACTTTAAAGCCAGCATTGAATCAAAAGAATTCTTCCAAGGCTAAAATAAATCCTATAATTCTGATGCCTCTGTGTTTCCAGATGAACCCAGTTTTCTTATCTTTGCCTACTGTCATGTATGACTCTAGTTGCTTTCATTTCTTACTACATTGTGTCAGAAAGCAGTAAGACAATGGCCATATCTGAACTGATGTTAGGCCTTTATCCACTCAAACACTTCACAAAAATACTGCTGGGCAATACTCTGTAATAGTCACTGTGGAAAGCTCAGCAAAAATGAAAATAATCAGTAAGGTAAAAAAACTATTCTGTGACCGATTAAACCAAACTGGAAATAAATTTAGGTACATAGATATAAAAAACAATTTTTAAAAACTAGGTTTTAACAAACAATGATTTCTCTCAGACCAAAATAGGAAGGCATCCTTCCCCAAAGGATTCACTCTTCACAGTTTGGCAGCACGATGAAAGGCAGAGGGTATGATGCCGCGGCAGTAGAGGAAATGATACTCCCATCGGCTGACAACCAACTTCCCTCCGAGGAGGTACAGACATAGCCAAGTCAGGCCAAAAGTTATGAGTGTCCTTGAATTCCCATGGGAAAGAGTGTAGTGTAAAGAAAGGGGTCTCATCTCCTAAGGTTGAAGAAGAAAGGGAAGCCCTTCTGCAAGGAAAGAAAGGAGGAGAAGAAAGGCACGAGGGAGAAAAATGAAGGTAAGGCAGAGACAAGGTAAAGAAAATGACAGGAAAATGCAAGAATGAGAGAGGAGAGAAAAAAGAAGGAGGAATTGTTTGGAGCTAGAAACTCATCAAGAAAGCCCTGATTGTCTTGTTCAATAAGGTACCCTTGCCCTCTCCCGCAGTACCTGATATAGAACAGGGGCCCAGTGTATGCTGAATAAATGAAAGAATGAGAATAAAGAAATAAACAACAACACCAACAACAACAACAACAAAACAGTTTTGAAAAAGGCAGTGTATTCATTTGCTTCCATTTGTGTAACCAACTCTAGCCAAGGGTCTCACAACTGAACCACAGGTGTGAGTAAGGTGAGAAAAGGTAAATGGATCAGTACAAATTTATTACCACTCCAGAGAAAAAGAATGAAAACAAATGTCTTACCACTACATATGTTGTCACTTTTTCAAATTTTCTTCTATATTTTAATAACCTGTATCAGTTAAGCACCTCAAAAATATTTAGGATCTCGTGTAAAAGAAAAATCATAATATTTTTATTTATATACTAGTTCAAAAAAATTTAATGTCTCTATTTTAAAAGGCACTTTATTTGGACATA
The DNA here is from genome assembly GCA_004026545.1 of Mormoops blainvillei. Taxonomy (NCBI): domain Eukaryota; kingdom Metazoa; phylum Chordata; class Mammalia; order Chiroptera; family Mormoopidae; genus Mormoops; species Mormoops blainvillei. The sequence continues at coordinate 139,621 of PVJD01000029.1, forward strand.
GTACAGTCATCTATGTTATTTCTCAGAGCTCTACCAATATTTCAGTATTAAAATAAAATTGTCCAGAAAAGTCAACCAGAAAACCTCAGCATTTAAATATTTCTAGGGTTTGTTAACCCTCTGTAAAATAAGTTATTAGTTTACCAATTTGGTTCTTTTTGGTTCTAGTTGGTTAAATACTGACACAAGATCAAATTGCACTGCACTTAGAAACCTCAGTTCATTCCCCTTCTGCAGATTATTTTAGATCCTGGTCTAACACAACTATCCCTTTAGGACCAGTCGGATTGCCATAGTAATTGCTCAGTGACCACAGTTATTGCAACTTTGACACAGGAATGACCACGGTTCTAGGTCAGCTTTCATTTCACCGAGAAATGAAGACACATTAACAAAAGTGGGACTACATACACACAGACTGAATCACAAATACAATATCTGTTATAGGGAAGAAATAAAAAGAATGACATCCATTTCAATATCACACAAAGACTCAGAGTAAAAATACTATTATTTTTGTTCTTCCATCACTCCTCTTTTAAGAATATGGAAAAAATCACTTCCTTACAGCATTTTAATCAGATATGCCTTTGTTTAAATGAAGTATATTCCTAAGTGAGAATAACCAAACCACATAGCTTGTAAATAATCCATGCAATGTTTTATAAAATGAATTTCAAAGTATCTAATTTTATTTCAGCTTAAAATGTGATTATTTTAATAGAGAAACTATAAACATGTCATAAAATAAGCTAGATCATAAGTAATTAAATTTAAATTTATCTATAAAATGAAAAAAATGCATTGTTAATTGAATTGGGCATCAAATATCTATAAACACTATTCCATGACCACCTACATGCTGAGTAGAATAAAGGTGAGATGAGATACTCAAGGATATAAAATACAAGATGTACTCAAACAATAACTTTTATGTGTTCACATTTTATTAAAAAGGGAACTAACTTTTAAATAAGCCAATTTTACATTCTAAGAGAGGGCAAAAATATAAATTTTTTAATTAATTTTAGTAAATTTCCTTATGCAGATTTTTATTCTTATCTGAAGCTTCTCAATTCCTAATAATAAATATATTGTAATTACATATGGTGACAAATGTTAACTAGATTTATCATAGTGATTATTTAGCAATATATACAAATAACAAATCATTTTGCTGTACACCTGAAACTAATATAATTTATATGTCAATTACATCTCAATTATATCATTAAAGTAAATAAACAAATAAGCAAACAAATTTTTTAAAATAATTGTAACTTTTACTGAGTGCTTACACATTGGGCACTAAGCTAAGCACTTTATACGATCTCATTTAATCCTAAAAACACTATTAGGTAAATAAATTATTTGCTCCACATTACTGGTATGGAAACTGACCATTTAATGATCTAAGATAACAAATATAAACTGTCCACTACAAAGACCTAGAAATGATGAGAGAAGTAAAATAAACATTATTTTTAAAGTATAGGAAGGAAGGAAGGAAGGAAGGAAGGAAGGAAGGAAGGAAGGAAGGAAGGAAGGAAGGAAGGAAGGAAGGAATCTAAATCAATGCTAGATGCCAAAAATATGAGATTGCTGACCCATAGCTAAGAGTGGAGATTCAACAGCATTGGAGGAGAATTGGTCCCAGGATTCTAAAGACTTGGGTCTTAATATTCCTATAGAGAAAAAAAGATGAGACTTTTTACATGTACATGAGGAACTCAGAATCCTTGTATAAAGCCAAGACTCTCAAATAACTGCTATTTCTGAAAAGGGATGAACTAGAGAAGAAATGTTTGCCAGGACAAAATGACAAAGAAGTTTTTCTGTTTCTTTTGGGCTCCAAATTGAAGGGGGAAAAATACCTTCCCCCCGAATTAAAAATCTCAGGCCTGTGTCTTCCATAAAGTTGAGGTCAAAATGAATATAGCACCATCCATGGTTTAAAAGGCTTCCAACTGACAAGTTAACACAATGATTGATCTATGGTTGGTGATCTCCCAAAAGCAACTGAAAGAAGCAAAGGCAAAAAGCTTCAATAAATGTAATCTCATAATAAAACGTGTGAGGAAACAACCCACAATGAGCAAGAGTCCACATCCAAGACCTGAAATCAAACAGCCCGGAAGAGAATACTGAGAGTTCTGGCTGGTGTGGCTCAGTTGGTAGGTGCATTGTCCCATAAACTAAAATGTTGCGGGTTCTATTCCCAGTCAGGGCTCATGCCTAGTTGCAGGTTCAGTCTCCCTCGTGTGGCTTCATATGGGAGGTAACATATTGATATTTCTCTCTTACATTGATGTTTTTTTTCCTCTTTCTTTCCCCCTTCTCTCTCTTTCTAAAAAGCAATGAAAAAATATGCTCAGGTGAGGATAAAAGAAAAAGAGTACTAAGAAAAGGAAAAGACCATTAAAAGAAAAGGTTGTAATATAAAAAAAAGTAAGTTGGTTATGGAGAAAAAATTATAAAACTTAAAAAAAAACTTTAGCATTTTAAAAATAAAATATTAAACTCTCAAAAATAAAACTCAAAGAATATTTCAAATAGAAGATTAAATCCAGCTGAAAAAAAGAATTAATGAACTGGAAGATAGATCTGAAGAATAAAGCACAAAGAGCTAAAAAAACAAAGAGAGAGAGAAAGTGCAAAGAAAAGTAAAGAGACATAGAGAATAGAATAAAAAACTAACATATCTTTGATAGGAGTTTCATAAGAAAGGAATGCATAGAATAGGAGAAAGGCAATATTCAAAATAATGGCTGCAAAAATGGTATAGCCATTTTTGAAAACAGTTTCATACTTCTTCAAGAAGTAAAACATAGTTAGGTGTACATATGTATTGAATTGAGTTGAAATATTATGTTCACACAAAAAGTTGTACATTGCTATTGAAAGCAGCATGACTAATTATAACCAAAAAGTGAAAACAATCCAAATGTCCATCAACTGATAGTGAATGAACATAATGAGGTATATTCATATAGAGAATATTACTTGTCCACAAAAAGGAATGAAGTTTTGATACATGTTACAATATAGATAAATCTTGAAGCCAGACACAAGACGTCACATGTTATATGATTCCACTTATATGAATGACCAGAATAGGCAAATAGGCAAATCCAGAGACCAAAAGTGAACTAGTTGCCAAGGGACAGAGAGAAAAAGGAATGGAGATATTGCTAATGATTATGGGATATCATTACTGGATGATAAAAATAATTCTGGAATTTATTATGGTGATAACTGTACAACTGTATGGACAAACTAAAGACCACCAAACAGTATACATACTTTTATAGAGTGATTTTTATGTTATGTGAATTATACCTCAATTTAAACTTTAAAAAATACAGAATTGACTAATTAAAGATACAGGTCTTCAATGAGATAAATAAAATTAAGGACATAATCAGCACAGTGTAAGAAACCACTGAACACCAAATGCAAAACAGAAATATCTTCAGAATACCCAGAGGGAAAACATAGATTACTCACAAAGGAACAATAATTAAGCTTAAAACAGATTTCCCGATGGTGTAAATAGAAGACAGGAGAAATTCAATATCTTCAACAGATCAAGGAAAAATATCTACGAACATCAGTGTTCTACCACGTGGGAGGTAGCCCACATACTCAAAATATCCAAATCAATATAGTTATTGCTGAAAAATGAAAAACGTGTCTTTTATGGAAAAAACTGAATGGACTTTTTGGCCACCCCAATATATCCACACAATAGAATATTATTCTGCCATAAAAAAGGAAGTACTGGTATATGCTACAACATAGATGAAACTTGAAAACATTATGCCAAGTTTTTTAAAAAAGCAGTTACAAAAGACTATATACTATATGATTCCATTCATATGAAAGTCTAGAATCGGGAAATCTATACACACAGAAAGTAGTACAGTGGTTACTTAGGGCTTCGGGTTGGGGAAGATGAGGGCATAGGAAGTGATAGTTAAAGGATATAAGGTTTCTTCTTCAGGTGATGACAATTCTAACATTGTCATCAATGTTAGAATTTTACTTCTTCAGGTAAGTCAATTCTAACATTGACTGTGGTGATAGCTGCACATAACAGTGAACATACTAAAAACTGTTGAATTCTATACTTTAAATGGATGTATGGTATCATATGTAAGTTATATATCAAAAAATTCTCTTTTTAAAATGAAGGTGAAATAAAGACTTTTCCAAACATAGAAAAGCTGAAAGAATTCGTCACCAGCAGACATGATCTGCAAGAAATGTTAAAGAATGTCTTTTAGGGAGAAGAAAAATAATACCAGATAAAAATATAGATCTCTCAAAAAATAAATAAATAAACGAATAGATCAAGAGTATCAGAAGTGGTAACTACATGAGTAAATATATAAATATTTTTCTTTTTAAATCTTATTAAAACACATATGAAAATAATAGCAATGTATGGGGTGTATAACATGTAAAAGTAAAATATATAACAACAGCACAAAGGCTGGGCAAAAAAGAAATGGAAATACACTATTATAAGGTACTTATGCTATATATGAAGCATTACAATATCACTAAACTGTAAACTGTGATAAATTAAAGATGAATATTATAAATTCTAAATCAAACACTAACATAACAAAAAGTTATAGCTAATACATTGATGAAAAAGATTAAATAAAATCATTAAAAATATCCAACACAAAAGAAGGCAGAAAAGGGCAAAAGGAAGAACAAAAAAGATGAAACAAAGGGCAAGATGGGAGATTTAAACCTGATCATTATCAATAATCACATTAAATGTAAATGGTGTAAAAAATAATTCAAAGGCAGAGATTATCAAATTGGGTCAAAAAACAATACCCAGCTATATGCTACCTACAAGGAACACACTTTGAAGACACAAATAGATTAAAAGTGGAATGATGGAAAAGTTTTCAGCACAAAGGGTATTGCTAGGGATAAAGAAGGTCATTTCATAAAGATAAAAGGGCCTATTCATTAAGAGGGCATAACAATTCTAAGCATTTGTAAACCTAATAACTGAGCTTCAAAATATGTGAAGAAAAAACTGATTGAACTGCAAGAAGTAAATCCACAATTATAGTCAGAAATTGCAACATTTCTCTATCAAAATTAATAGAAAAACTAGACAAAAAATCGGCAAATATACAGGAAACTTGAAAAATGATATTAACTAATCTGACCTAAGTGACATTATTGAACACCCTACCTCACAACAGCAGAATACACATTGTTTCCAAGTACACACAGATAGGCCATATTCTGAGCAATAAAATAAGTTTCAATATATTGAAAAGTATTCAAGTCACATAAAGTCACCAGAGTGAAATTAAATTAGAAATCAGTAACAAAAGAATATTTAGAAAATCCATGAGCATTTGCAAACTAGACTTCTAAGTAATCAATGAGTCAAAAAAGACATCCAAAAAATTAGAAAGTATTCTGATCTATATAAAATTGAAAATACAACACATCAAAGAAAGAATGATTTCAAACCAATGACTTCAGCTGTCAATATTAAGCTAGAAAAAGAAGAGTAAAGTAAACCTAAAATAAGCAAAAAGAAAGTAATAAAAATCTGAGCAGAAAGTAACGAAATAGAAAGCAATAGAGAAAACCATTGAAACTAAAAGGTGGCTCTTTAAGAAGACCAGTAAAATTAATAAACCCCTAACCAGATTGATCAGAAAAATGTAAGAGTATGAAATAAATTAGAGGAGGACATATCAACCCTGACAAATGTCACAAATATAATGCATGATATAGAAGGGGGAAAAGCATGTTATGAAAGAATACATACAATATGATTCTGCTTAAGTTAAAAAACATGTAAAACTTGTGACTATAATATATGTAATAAAAGGATAAAAAAGAGCAAGGAAAATATGATTTTAAAAACAGAGTTGTAATTATCTCTGACAAGGATGGTAAGAAATTCTTCATTGCAAAAAAGAAAAATAAATAAATGGTTCATTTCAGACTTCAGTCATGTTGAAACTGTTTTTTTTTAATCTGTGGGTTGGTTATATGTGTTCATTTCATTATTCTTTATAATTTATACGTGCATTCCACATATTATTTTGTGTAAAATACATATTTTATAATAAAAATTTCAATAAAATATATAGGTAACTACTAAAAGGACACAATCAAATAAATGACTTCCAAAGTAATAACAAGGGAAAGAAAAAGAATACAGGAAACTTAAATAATATAATAGAATTCAGGAAAACAGCAAGGCAAGGAGAAGGAACAAAGAAAAGCTTAGGTAACTAGTTATTAGGTAACTAGTTATTAGGTAACTAGAAAGCACTAAATGAGATGATGACAATAAATATCAGTAACTGAAATTAATAAATATCAATTAAATTTGCCAGTAAAAAAGCAGATATTCATATTGAATTAATAAGACAAAACTTTGCGTACCCTATATTTATAACAAACATAAGAATACATCATAGAAAAACTGAAAGTAGCCCAGCTCATTTGGCCTGCAAACCAAAAGGTCACTGGTTTGATGCCTGGTCAGGGCACATGCTTGGGTTGTGCACCAGGACCCCATTTGGGGGCATGTGGAAGGTAACCGATCCATGTTTCTCTGACACATGGATGTTTCTCTCCCTCTCTTTCTCCCTCCCTTCGCCTTTCTCTGAAAATAAGTAAATAGAATCTTTAAAAAAAAAAACAGAAAGTAAAGGAACAGGAAAGCTATTCCATTCAAATTTTTACCAAAGGAAAACTGATGCAAACTATATCAATTAAGATAAGCTTTAAGGCAAACAGGCATAGGCACTAAGAGAATCACCACATAAGAACAAAAATAAAAATTCACCAGAAAGCTCTAACAACTCAGAATTTCTATACACCTAAAAACATGGCCTCAAAATACAGAAAGCAAAAATGCACAGAATAAGTAACCATCAACCCTACCATTATAATGTGAGATTCTAACTCATCTCTCCTTTTAATGATAGAACAGTGTAAGGATATAGATGTGTAGATACAGATGTTTTGAACAACACAATTAAAATGCTTAAGTTAATAACAGAACTCTGAATTCAGTTGTTAGGGAATATTCTTTCTTTTCAAGAACACATGAAACATTCAACCAAAAAACAATAAAAAAACACCAGGTACTAGATTACAAAAAAATTGTACTAAGTACTCAAGAATCTGATGCTATTGAGATGAGGAAACAATTTTCAGATAGTTTAAGTAATGTTCCCCCAGAATGTATAATTAGTAAGTGGTATATGATTAATTCCATAGTCTCTAATACTAACCACTACATTATACCACCTCTATTAAAAAATTTAATTAAAAATTAAAATGTTTCATATGTAATATAGTGAAGTTATTCTTTCTCTATTATCTCTGACATCATCAATGTCTATGTGCATAGATATTCCTAGTAATAGAAGCATTCTACTTTACTAGGAAGCTGTAATTTGAAATATGAATAATTTTAATGGGCTATGTAAGCATGGTAGAGATATTAACAAAAAGGCAGAGAAGTAGGATTATGGGAAGGTAGGTGGGGTCACATCAATTACATTTCATTAGACAGAGATAGTGTGGAGAATTATTAGGGAAATGATTATTAGGGATGTTTGAGGAAGAATAATGATTGATATAAGAAATTTGGTGTCTTTCAAACTACTGCTCAGGAACTACACCATTATCTCTAAATTGTCTTGTACTTCTTTTTGAAATGTTCATCTCAAGAACTGACATGGCACTGCAGAGATAAATATATATACGATATACTATTATTAGCTGCTACTCCTTACGCTTGTGTTATGGCATTGATTAAAATATTTCTTTTTGTTGCATCCTGGACCTGGCCTCAGAATTGTTCTCCAAACAATCCTCCTGGCCGCCACGATGAATTGATGAAAGTTTTTGCAGCACCTGCCATTGTAAGAGAGTAAGATTTGGGTCAGATGTTTACCACCAGCTCTATTACCTTAGCTATGTGACCATAAACAAGGTACTTGGTACTCCTAAGCCTTAGTTAAAAAATGGAACTGATAATATTTACCATATAGAATTATACAAAATAATGTAATCAGTGTATAGCCCAACTAGCCATTTAATAAACGTTCATGTTTCTTTCTTTAACGTAGCTATTTAAACTAGTACACAGTATGGGCCTGGCATTTTCATAATACTATCATCAATAGCTATAAACAAACCCCAATATAAAGAATGCATGACACCCTGGCTGGGTAGCTCAGTTGGTTAGAGCATTGTCCTGACACACCAAGGTTTTAGATTTGATCCTTAGGGCACATGCAAGAATCAACCAATGAATTTATACAAATAAGTGGAACAACAAATCGACGTCTCTCTGTCTCTCTGTCTCTCTCTGTCTCTCCCTTTCTACCTTTCTCTCTCTCTCCCCCCCCAAATCAATAAATAAAAAAATAATAAAGAATACATGGCATGCAGTTACTTTAAGAGGCATATACTAAGTACATGCCTCCTTTGGGTCATGGCTCAAATGCCACTTTTAAGGTCTACCCTGACAACCCTATTTAAAACTGCATCAATGCCCCACTCCTAATCCCCTTACCTTGCGCCACCTTTATTTGTCCTTACCACTTATTGCTAAGGTAATGTATAAATGTTATATCTTTTATTGTCTTGATAGAAAGAAGCTCTACTAGAATAAGCATCTTTATCTGTTTCACTGATGTACCTCTAGCACTTAGAGTTGTGCCTGATTTATGACAAATTCGCTCTAAAGATGTTTCAAATTATTATTCTCAAAGCATAATACACACTTAGAATAAGGTTTATCATTAACAATAGTGAATAGAAAGCCGTATTTCAAAAAAATCTTTCTTGATGATTATAAGTTGGTGGGCTAATTTCTTGTCACCTCTAATTAGACCACCATTGTGTTGCTTATTTGGTAATATGCTGGAAAACAGCTCTAATTATATATCATTATTTTTGTCTTCTGATGTGGCTAAGAAGGACCTCTTCTAGGAGGGAGGGAAGTCAGCTTTACCATTTTATCATTAGTAATATATGCAAACCAAAGTTTCTTTGCAGGAATCATTTCAAGCTTGTTATATGTACAGTCTGTAAGGCTATTAACTATATAATCTATAAGTTCACTTAACCCAACAAATGCTGCCTACAATAACCTCCCAGGAAATTGAAAGTAAACAAAACAAAAGATTCCCCTAGAAGCCCCTTTGTGTTGTACAATACCTACTCTTCACTCAGAATGCTTTATCTACCTTAGTTACACCTGCTTCTACTTAGGACACTACTATTTTAAGTAACCAAAGCAAAAGCAAGAAAAAATCATATTTTTGTCCTCATCCTCTATGTTGACAAAAACAGCAAATCTAGGTAACTTCCTCACTCCATATCACAGACTATTATTAGGTTTTTATGCCAGAGTAAAAGTTAATTGCATGAATATCCTGTTTATTCAGTGTAGGGGGGTGGGTTGCATTCCTGAAATAGGTGTGCAAACTACATCAGTCTATATGTAGATGTTTTTGCATAGCCCCTGTGGAGATGCTTTCTAAGTCAGTGATTGTTCTCTGCAAATCCGCTGATGTCACTACATCCCTTGGGTAACAGTCATCTTCTGCTACCTCTCCTACAGCCATCTGTCAATTCTGCAAGACTTCAGTGATGTTTATAAAGCCTTTCATAATGTCGGAGGGCTCCACCAACTGTTAAAGGCCTCCTGGCTGTTCCTGGCTCTTTTTCCTTCACCCTTCACTTGAAGATATCCCAAGATACCTTAAAAACACATTTTAACACACAGTATATCCTTCCTTTGTTACTTTGTAGCAAAGTACTATTTTGGGGTGTTGTTTTTTTTTGTCAGCCATTGCTGATTTGCTGTTCTGCAAGATGAAGGGCAGAAAAACAGAGTGCGCCCATTGCAAAACACACTCAGGACAGCAGGATAAAGAGCTCCAAGGGTGGGAGTGGATGACCAGAGTTCAGATACCCAAAGATTTCAATGGTCAAGAGTGTACAATAACCCACAGAACATGGTTGGGGGGCAGGGGGAGTGGGAAGTAGATACATACTTAAATTTCAGTAACTTGTATTATATTTATACTGAAAATATTTCACAGCCAGAGATACAGAAAAGCAGTGTTGCTTAAAGCTGCTACTCTCTTTCCATATGAGTGTTGGCTTTCTGACAGATCATCTTGGGAGTTTATATGTTTACTCAAATGCTCAAACATTTTTAGAATCCTGTTGAAAAGGCCCTCACAGACTAAAGACCATGCTCCTGATCATCCTTAAGGATGAGAAAGTGTCATTATGTGAAGCTGGCTCTTATTTTAGAAAATAACTTCCAAAAGTGAGATGTAGAAAAGTAGATAATCAAGCCAGTAGTAGTTAGGGGTCAAAAGTTAGATGTGAATGTCAAGTAACAGGATTAATTTTCTTCTTATGGTTTTCTATAACAGATCTCACTTATTGTATAACAATACTTCATAATCGTTTTGGAGTACTTTATAGACGAGAACTCAGAAATGATATGTGGTACCACAAAAAAAAGGAGGAGAAAAAAAAGAAAGAGAGCAACTAAATTACAATATTTATTATTTACAATGATCAAAAAACCATTACCAATAGCTTTATTATCAGCTATTATTGTAAGAATCAATTTGGTCCAAAATAATAAGCAAGATTTAAAATATGTGTATACACATACTCATAAATACAGGAGTTCGCAAAAGTAGGTTTACAGTTGATTACAAAAAAGTTTATTCTTGTATTATTATTTATTAATTCTTCTATTATTTATTTGTATTACAAGTGGAAACCTACTTTTGCCCACCTATGTATGTAGGATAATTCAATAATAATTGCATTATGTAATAATGTAATGAGATAAAGTATAATGTTATAACTTAGAAAAATATATTTAAAGTTGTGAAAACATTTATATAGCTGATATCATTATTGTTTTATCTTACAGGTGGCCTTGAGTACATAAGTATAATTTTGTTATGTATAAAGACTAAACTGTTTCTTGGTATGCCATCTCCAAGAAAACTTATTTTCCCATTCCCATAACATCAGTCCACACTCAACTTGGTTTGATATTGGTAAAATATTAAAACTTTGGTATAAAAGACAAAAGAGAAATATTTTCAAGTACATTTTTTTCAACCCTTCTAAATATTTTACATATTAGAAACACTGGTTTAGGAAACCCTGGTTTGGGAGTAGGGTTTACTAGAAACTGTGGTGTGAAATAAGTTTTGGGAATAGTGTTTACTTATAAATGACCAAGTAAAATTCAAGGTTAAGGTTTCATTCAAAATATCCTTTGAAAAAGATATTTAAAGTCATTACATAATATATAAAACTGACATAGTTGATGGTATTGCTCTGAATTTGGAAGATGAAAATGTATTGAGTTTTTTAAACTCTCTAAAAATTAGCTTTATTAACTAAAAGTCCTAGTTTTCTTTTGTCTTCTTAGTATTTAAAATAAAAATGGCTTCAAATTAAGATCAGAAAGTATTATCTCCTTTAGGTAGTAATTACAATTATTTAAATATATTAAGCTAGAGAGAACTGGGCATTTGGTAGATGTAGTAATTGCTTTACCACAATGTGCTTTACCATTCTTTGACTTAAGATTTTTTTCGAGATATATCATATGGTGATGGCGTTCAGAATGAAATATACCAATGTTGCACTTTAGCTTTCTAAGAAACCCCTCTTTACAGCATCTTCAGCCTTACTCCAAATACATGTATATATTTGTTATTATAATTGGTATAGGTGCATCCTGGAGTCATTGTGAATGCTGCTTTGTAAATTGGTGTTGGTCTTTCCCTTTCATTTCCAGATTTTAACAAAGGACACCATCACCACCCAGTTTGTAAGGACAGCCTCATAAAATAAACTGCACACACTGCTTGCTGAATTGGCCACACTTAACCACAAATTTAAATACCTTAAATCTTCATTTAATTTCCAAGCTGTGAGGTCTTGTTTAAAAAAAGGAAGAGAGGGAATTTCAAATTACCCCATGGTTCTATACAAAGCCTTCTGTCAGAAAAGGAAGTTTAAACAACGTCATTTTACATAATACTGCTTTCTTAATTGTTGTTTTTATCGTTTTGATTTACACAGCATCTTTCTTCAGAGCTTTTTCCAGCACTGTTTAGTCATCTATACCTTAATAGGAAGGGGATAGAGAGGAAAGAATCACTTTCCATTTTACAGACAGAAAAACATTTCAGAGACAAGATCACATGTCAACATAGCAAAAGACTGGATTCTTTGTTTCCCCATCCAATGCTCTTTTATAACTACCTCTCTAATTCTTTAGGCCTCGTGTAATTTGTTAATAAATTTAAGCAACTGCAAAAATCAAATAAACAGCCCTGGCTGGTACTAGAGAGAATTTCCCATGGAGTGCCATGAACTTCAATCCTACTGCACACCACATTCAAACTATTTTAGTCCTGGACATCTCCCAAGGATCTAGTGGCCATCATATCAAATTGAGCATCCGAAATTTAGTAAGGTCCATGATAAACACAAACGCACTCATTTATACTGGAATTTTTCATAGGATTGTTGCCCCTGTCTTAATTTCCTAGCATTTAAATCCTACTTACCCTTTCAAAACCGGAGCAAATGCTACCTCCTTCAGGAAATCTCTCTTAATCCTCCCCACTCCCCTCCCCCTCAGTCCCCCATGGCTAAAAGGAATCTCTTCTATTCTGAACTACCAGAAGTACTTTATTCGTATCTTTTATTCCACTTAATACATTCTGCTTTAATACAATATTTTATGTATTTTAACTCTGCTATTAGTCTGCAAGTCCATTTGGTTAGAATTCATGTTACTTAGCAAGGCTTTAATTCATGCTTTGTAAATTCAGTCAATGTATTATGGAGTCAGATAATCCAGGAGTAAAAATAAAATGCTGGGCATTTCCAAATAGGAAATTACCAAAGAAAATACATGCACTCTTGAAAAAGTGTTATAGATAACAGTGTTATAATTAAGAACCACTAGTTGTTAGTATTTATCAGAAGGACCGATCTAAGAATGGCTATCCCTTTGGACAGGTAACAAAATTCAAACTCCTTTCCTTGGCTGGCAAGACCCGGATTTGGCCCCAGCCAACCTCTCCAGCTGCATCTCAGGTCCGTCTGCCACACAAAGCTCCCGTTCAACAAGCCAAGCTCTTTTTTGCCTCAGGGTTTTGCTTCTGCTCTGATGATACCTGGAACACAGTTCCTCACCCTTTTCACCCACCTCGCCCCCCACCAACTAACCCATGCTCTCTGAAAGTGTAGGTCCTCATCCTTCGGATCCTGTAAGACCCACCAGGCAACTCTATCTTAAAATGAGTCGCCCTAGGCTTAACATTGTGTCCTCCTTCATCGCATTTTGTACTTTTTAAATTTGTTTCCTGTCTATTCTGTAACTGCTCCATCAGATTCTATGGTCATAACAGCCGGGACCACATTTGTGTGGATACTGCATCAGACCTGAAACCTGGCATAGGTATAGAAAGTAGTATAGCAGGTTCTCAATTCATTTGTTTCAAAGAATGAGTGAAAAAATGCCAAATACATGAATTTCAAACTGAAGTGTTTAGACTGACTTCAGTGTCTTAATTAGCTTCAATCTCAAATACTGTCATGGTTAAAACACTGGACCTGGGTTCAAATTCCACTTTAATTGCGTGCCAGCTGTGTAGCCTGCAGCACTTGACTTAAGCCCTCTAAGCCTCAATGTTTTCAAAAAGGGACCAAAAATAGTTATCTACTTCTCTGAGATGTGACAAATGAATGACAGTATTTCTTCCTCCATACTTAGTTATTAAGCATTCGATACTATTATTCATATTGGAATTCCTTTTGTTTGCCATTGAGTATTTGTTCTTCTTTCTCTGACATCATTTGCTTCACTTAAAGCAACACTTTTACATCCATGTGCTTATTTTTTAATTTATTTCTTTTGTAAACAGCTTTATTAAGGTATAATTGACATGCTATAAACTGTGCTGAGGTTATTCTTTAACGTGGTCTTGGCTGAAAGGGTCTTAAAGAAAATGTAATGAGGAATGCTGACCAGCCACATCGTGTGTAACTTTCCATGCTGAAAGAATACACATATGTCCCAACTGGGGAAAACTTTAGCAAACATTATGTTTAGATTTATTGAACAAGTATTTAATGGGCACCAGTTTGTGCCAGGTAGTGTTCTAGAGGCCAGGGTTATACTGGTAAATAAATGGACAAGAATCCCTGCAATCCTAGAGTTGATATTCTAGTATTACTTGCTATAACAGGACTTGTCTTTTTTTGAAATTTTGTGAATTTTAAAGAGATTTTTTAAAATAGTCATATACGTGCTTAAAATGAGAATCTGTGCTTACCTATCACATGAAGTAGGTACATCTATAATAAAAGACCCCCTCTACAACAGGTCTAAAGTGTATCCAGCAGGGATCAAATAGTCATACTTGAGCTACAGCTGTTTCATTCCTTAACAGGTTATTCTACGAGACACTTCCTGACTGCAACTTCCTCCCCTCCTGAAGCTAGCAGTGATAAAAATTGCCTTTCCATCTTTCGACCTATAAAATCCCAGGTCTGAATATAAGGAGGAAATACATGTTTAGGGGAAAACAAAGGATGATGCAAAGGAAGTAGGGACTTTTTACTTGGCTTCAGAATCCTGAAAGTCAAAAAGAATGTGCTCGGTCAATTCTGTTATTTCTAGATAATGTTTTATCAAACTATTGGTCACAACTCATTAGTGGGCAATGAAGTCGATTTTGTGAGTCATGACTAGCATTTTTTTTCCAGCATAGGAAAAAAATATTATAATACAACACACAGTGTGAATCTTGTTCTATGAAACATGTGTTTCATGTGAGTATGACCTAGTTACATGTATATATATACTGAATCATATATTTCTTGTTATGAGTCAAAGATAAAAATATCACAGAACTTTCATATCAGGAGATGTAAAGGTGGGTGTGGGTCACTGGGAGGTACAAGAGAAAGAAAATAAGCCGAGTTTTATAAATCAAACAAAATTCAATATTAAAACTTCTCCTAAATGTTAATCAATGTACAGATTTTTGTTTTAATCATATGAAGGCAGAGTGAGGAGAAGCATTATGACCAGATACACTCACTTTTATTCAATAAGAAAATTGCTTATTTAAAACAAACTTTTTTTAACCTCTCTAAGGCATAAAATGTTCTGTTCAGAAATAAAACTAAGGTTACGCTGAGTTTATCTTGAAGTTCAGCTCATAGCTTTTAAGTACTGTAATCACAGTTAAGATTTAGCAATCCAAGATCCTCTGTCCCCTCCCTAGGAGAGTTGATCCTCCCTTTATAAAATAACCTGTGAATACCTAGGGCAAGGATTAGCCTCCTGGTAAAACAAAACAAAACAAAAATATTCCTACTTTAACAGTTGGTAAATTCACATTTCCCAAAAACAGGTTTCTTAATTCTTGGCTAAAAATTATTTGTAGTGCCATATAAATTTTATTTGAAGTAGGGTCTCTTACTTATATCAGGAAAGGCATTTCTTAGGATATTAATTCACATCCTCTGAATGTTATTTATTTACATGGTTTTAAAACAATTAAGACATTTAGGGAACACATTAAACCACAGATTAATGTGCATTTTTTCATTTGAACTATTATTCGAAGGCTCACCTACCCTTTTCCACCCAGGGAAATAAATGTTTCAGAACCAGAGAAGCATATTTCCTTTCTGTCTGGTTTCTTAGAATTCACTGAAACATACTTATTGAAATTTTCTGTCATGTAACATTTTAGAAAGTTTCTCCAAATATATACACCTTACACCCTATAAAGACTGCCTGACAAGATTGTTACTACCAAGTTTTCTTCCTTAGGCAAACAATACGACAGTCAAAATCCCCTGTATAAACAATTCCAGTTGTTATGTAAATGACATTAACCTAATAAAAGAGTGAGTATAGCAGTTTTCCTCTAAGTCTTTAAAATAAATAGGAGTGAATATTCAAAAACTGTAAATGTCCTGGGGCCTCAGGGCCCTTTGAGAGTTAATGCCACTGATATTTAAGAGGGCAAGAGGCCTGCCCATCTCCAAACTAAATGTCACTTTCTATAAACAACACCCAAATCAGACCACAAAGAAAAGAGTTTCCTCTTTAAGGGGCAGTGTGTTTAAAAAAAACAAAAACAAAAACAAAAACAAAAAACTTAAGGAGTCCCAGTGAGTTACAGACTGTTACTACTACCAGAGACAGATTTCATGGCTTTTTTGAGACCAATTTCCTATTCCTAAAAAGGAAAGATGCATGTCAAAACTAAATATGAATACCTTTAAACAGCTGCAAGATCAGGAAAATAAAAGTAGAGTAATCTAAGCAAACACAGAAATTCATTTCCTTAGGTTTCATAGAGCACTCTTTAGGGTCATGGTTTGGTATAAAATATTTTAGGAAAAAAAGATAAATATCAGAGATGGTTGCCACCCTTTTAGCAGCTCATTGTAGGTGGGGGGTGGATGAGAGGGTCTGGGTCTGGAATTTTCATCCTGTCTAGCTGCATTAGGGGTGGCAAAGTAAGCAGATCTCAGGGGAAATCAGCTAATTTAATAGGCTTGAACTGGTTAGAAAAATTAATTTTAAACATCCCGGTGTTTATCTCCTTTGTTTTAAAGGAAAATAAACAAATATTCATTATTTTAAAGTTACTATATTGGATCCCATAAGAATTAGAGGGACCACAGTTAACTCTATTTAACTGTGGTCTAACTTTGACCACAGTTATCTATTTATCTATCTACACCAAATAGAAATACACACTCAATTAGCTGAACATTGGGAGCTAGCAAATTGTCTTTCCTTTAGAAGAGTTCCTTTCACTTAGCATTGCGGTTAAAGCACAGGATTTGGAGACACATAGGCTTAAGATGGATGCCTCTTTGGCTATATTTTAGCTGTATCACCGTGAACAAATTGTTTACTCTAATCTCTTAACTAAAAACTGGGAATACTTTTTTAAATGGAAATATTAATTAGTATATTAACGACTACTAGACAGGGTCATTAAAAGGATTGAATAAAACAATGCATTCAAATAAATGGTAGCTCAAAGAAGACTGAGAATCAGAAAACTATGCAGGACGAAGAGAAGAAAGGGGAAGGGGAAGGAGGAGGAGGAGGAGGAAAAGTGAAATGCAAAGGAGTGGGGAGAGGGCGGGGACACAGGGAAGGGATGAGGGGAGAGGAAAGAGAAAGATCATAATTATAATAATCAATCACTTCTTTGCAAAGCATACCCACTGTACTTTGCAAACATATAATCATATATATACATACCTGATTGTAGTCCATTATCCACCATTTTCTCCAGACTTCACTTCAGCAATTGACCTAAAAAACAAAAACAAACAAAAAACCACACAACCTTGCTGACTGACTGTATTACACTTTAAATTTATGACCACAACTAGCAACTAGTTTAAAAATAAAGAAATTTTTTTTCTGCATTGATTAATTCAGTTGATCAATTCCATAATCAAGAACCTAAGGGCTTCCCATCATTTTCCTCTGCCTGCCTCAAGGCCGAGAGATTACAACTGCAAATATGATCCAGACATAACAATGTCTAGTAGAAGAGGAACTCTTTCTTCCCTGGAGATCTTTTTGTCAGCAAAGAATAGCTTTCCTAGAAACCACTGAGCAATCTTCCCCTTCTTTCTCAGTGGACAGAATGGTGTCACTTGATTATGTCTTATTCAGTCTTTGGCTAGGTGGATGACACCTTTGTAGCTGGATTAAATTGATCAAGTTCCAAACCTGAAGGGGGTCAAAGTTTTGCCACCCTAAAGCTGCTTTTTGGGGTATTGGCTTTAAGCTGATTATTAAGAAACAAAAGACCTGGGAAGAATGTTTGACCCTCCCCCCTTTCCTGCCTAAGAGATTCAGGAAGGAAATCCTGGGATGTTTGCCTTAGCCTAATTTGAATTGTGTATGGTGGGTGGGAGGCTCCAGGCAGGAGCCTGAGAGCTGGATCACCCCTCGCCCCCATCCTCCACAAACCTCTCCCTCAACCGTTTTCTGGATTGCCCAGCAAAAAGTTACCTGCCGTGTGTGTTCCATTCTTCCTTAATGACCTGTAAATTGCCCATTGTCACTTTTGAAATTAAACATCCCATTCCCCCCTTTACTCCTTTGTCCGAAATGACATATATGCCCAATTTTTGCCTTACTGTCTTTGAAATTTTCATGCTTCTGTGAGTTCCCCATGTGCACATATTGAAATTTTCTTTTTTCCTATAATCTGTCTCTGTTAAGTTGGTTACTAGCCCAACTAGAAAAACTTAGGAGAAAAAGTGTGGGTTTTCTTTAGCCCCAAAACCTCCCTGGAACAGGAATGGGGATAATTTCCATCCACATACATGTCCATAAGGATGACAGGAGATACCTGGAGAATTATATTAGCAGAAGAGAATTATATGGGCAGAAACACCACCAGACTGGACTGAAAGGGACGGAAACAGTGCAAAATGAAAAGAGGTCTTTGGATCCCGCAAACTTATACAAAAAGGAAGCAGGCTAAGAAAACTAATCAGCTGCAAACATATGAGTATACTCTCCTACATGAGAAAGGAAGGATGATTCAGATGGTGGGAAGAATCCAGAAAGTAGAGCCAAGAGCCACAGAAAATTTTTCTCAGGCACTGAGCCCTAATAAGAAAATGCCAAGCAGTGACTAACTGGATTTCGAAATTGCTCTGGATTAGTTATTCTTGTATGACTCCCTTATCCCACCTTTTTGAATACAAGTGTCTGTATAGCAGCTATCCTATGCCTATCCTAACATTATATGTTGGGTGTGGGTGGAGGAAGATAATTGGTCTCTTTTTTCACAGGTCTTTAGATCAAGAACTGTACTCAGGGAGCTGTACTTATCAAACTACATTTGAGAAGTCTCATTTATACTTAAACTTGACTTTTACGATAAAATTCTGAAGTTTGAGGTGATAGTGTAATGGAATGAGACTTTTAGGAACCTTGGGAGAAAGCGAGTACATTTTGCATGTGGCAGTAACATGAATCATATGGGGACCAGAGAGTGGACTGTGGTATCAATCCTCGAAGGCGGCCCCCAATGATTCCCACCTTCTGGTATTCGCACTCTCACAGAGCATACTCTTGCATTACATCAAAGTTGTTCTGTGACACCAACAAACTCAGCAGAAGTGATTGCATGTGATGAGGCTGTCTTAGAAGACATTGCGGCTTCCATCTTACTTTTTCCTTTGTATCACTTGCTCTAGGAAGCCAGCTGCCAAGTCATAAGGACACTTAATCAGTCCTACAGAGAGGCCTCTCTGGCGAAGAACGGAGATGGCCTGCAACAGCCATGTGAGTGAGCCTCAGTCAAGTCTTCAGATGAATGGAGTCCCAGTCAGCAGTTTGTCTGTAGCCTCATGGGCGACACTGAGCAAGAACCACCAAGCTACACCCCTCTGAATTCCTGACTCACAGAAGGTATGAGAAAATAAGTATTTATTATTTTAAGCTGCTACATTTGGGATAATAGTAGTAATAGATAACAATTAGAAGTAGTTATTAAAAATCTTAAATCAATTTTTTCCTACAGACTGCCTGTTCTGAGAGGCTCTCAGAATCAGTTATCAATAAAGTTATCTTTTAAATTAGTCATGTTTTACAATAAAATAGGACAAAATGGTTGACATATATATTTATCACATAAAAGAGCAAAATAATCAAACTGTGCAGTAATGACTAGGCAATAAAGATCTCTGTTCTTTGTACATCATCTTCCATAATTCAAATAATTAATATTAAAATTATAGAGGCATTTAATCAACATGTCCCCACTGAGAGGTTTCATTCAGTTGTGGGTGCCAGTGAGAAAGCACTTGGGGATGAGGAAGGAAAGGAAGGGCAGGTGAAAAGAGAGACGGTATTACAGAGCAGTGCAATGTAGTGGATAAGAAGGGGCATGGGCTCCAAAGCCAAGCTGTGCTTGATAGTTATAGGCCCTCCCTCAAAAGATTGTCATAAGGATTAAATAAGCACATGTCAATCGAATAGGAGAGCCCCTGGCACAGAGCAATGCTTAATAGATAACTTTGTCCATCCTGGGGATGTCTGTGGATGGGATAGGAATGCATAGATACATTGTGGGTCACAAAGAAGATTCAGTCACAATGTTACTTGGCAGGTTATGCTGCTTCCATTTCCCTTCAGGACACTTCACGAGAGTGCAAAGAGAAACCCTGATCTAACTGTGAGGCAATTAAAACTATAAAAGGTGGCACCTATGTCTTCTTCCAGCACCTTCCTATGCACCGGTAGAAAAACTGATGGACAGCTTCTGAGTATGCACTATAGACTGAAAGTTCTGTCTACTATGTGTGGGCTGACCAAATAATTTATTATCCGATCTGTGACTTTTCTCATAACAAAATAGGCCCTACATACGATTATGCTTAAAAAGTAAGCTTAACCTGGAACACTAGCTAGCAATGAGTATTTGCTCATTGTGGTCGTGGCACAGGTTCAGAGAAAGAGGCAATACACATATTTGAGTGAAGTCAAATAACAACATTTTGCAACTATGCACAGAATGAAGAAATGTTATCTACTCCCAATAATTGCCTCACCAGAATTGGAACAGCAATTTATTTATACGTAAATAATTCCTCAGAGATGGCCAGACTCTTATAATCACATCTACATAACAATTACACATGATATAAATACATCTCAGAAACACCCGACCTTGCTGACTATTCAAAATTCCCTCTTTGCTTTCTGTATTAGTATGTGCTCCCGATTTATGCTTTATTTATTTTCTTACTTTATTTTATGGGTTGCTTCTTCCTCCTATATCTGATATTCCCTTGGCCTCATCCCATGTACTCCCGTTTGCTGAGTTTATACACTCGTTGTTTGAATGCTCACACTTGAACGCTGATGACTCCCAAATCTTTATTTATAGTTCTGACTTCTCTCTTATGCTCCAGACCTGAGCTGTCTAATGTGATAGCCATTAGTCACATGTGGCTATGGAGCGCTTGAAATGTGGCTAGTTCCAATTGAGATGGCTGTAAGGATAAAATGCACCATATTTCAAAGACTTAGAAAAAAGTGAATGGAAAAATATCTCAGTGATTTCTATATGCATTGATTGCATTCTTTAATGACAATTTTTTTTTTTGTATATTGGATCAATAAAATCAGTTTATCCATTTCTTTTACTTTTTTTTTTTAAAGATTGTATTTATTTATTTTCAGAGACAGGGGAAAGGAGAAAGAAAAAGAAGGAGGGAAACATCACCGTGTGGCTTCCTCGCTCACACCCCCAACTGGGAACCTGGCCCTAAACCCAGGCACATGCCCTGACTGGGAATCAGTCTGGCGACTCTTTGGTTTACAGACCGGCATTCAATCCACTGACCCACACCAGGCAGGGCTCTGTTTACTTTTTTAATGTTGCTATTAGACATCAGAGTGGCGTCTCACATTCTATTTCCATTAGATAGCACTGCCCTAGTCTCTTTCCTCCTACTAATTACCTCTACTCAAAGATTCCCACCAGTGCCTCAAATTCAGTAGATGCAAAATTGAACTCATCATCTTCTCCTTTCAGTCCATTCTCCACACTGAATATAGAGTGATATTGCTTAAACACATACCCAGTCACATCACTTCCCTGATCAAAATTCTGCAATAGTCACCTTCAGGATAAAAATAATAATCTAAGACTCTCAACTGCTACCTTCAAGGGCTTACAATGTCTGCCTCTCACTCTTCGCAAACAAACTGAAAACTCCTAGAAGGCTGGGACAATGTCTCTCAATCAGAAAATACAAAAAATTATTGCAAAGGCACAATTCATTTAAAAATTTTTTTTTGGAATGATCCTTCACATGGGTCAGCCCTAGCCAGGTAGCTCAGTTGGTTAGTGTCATCCTGATAAGCCAAGGCTGCAGCATCGATCCCCAGTCAGGGGACATATAAGAATTAACCAATGAATGCATAAATGGGTGGAATAATGCATTGATGTTTTCCTCCCTTCCTCTCTCTCTCTAAAATCAATAAATAATTTTTTTAAAAGTGTCAAACACTATGTTAATTGTTCTTGGTATGCATCATCCTTAAAACAATCCTATAAGGAAAGAACTATTATCTCCATTTTACAGATGAAATAAGGCCCAGAGAGTCTAAGAAATTTGCTTGATGTCACACAACTGGTGTATGATGGGGTTCATGGCATGTCTGGGAATGGACGATAGTCCCATGGGGCTGGAGCTTGGGGTGCAAATGAAACTAAAAGGAAAGTTGGAACTAGATCATGGACACCTGAAGTATTTCCCTAAAGAGCTTGGGTTTTCTTCTGTAAACAATGAGGTTTTTGATATGGGAAGCGCCTGGCATGCTATGACTGACATTTAAGGAGATAACTTGGGTAGTCAGAGGACTGAGGGGCAAAAGCCTACAGAGTGTCCCTCCATTTGTATTCTCCCTTTTGTATCAACATTTCCTTCAGTCATCCAAAGTTCATAACTGGGAATTACCTCTCCTATGAATCAAACACATAGTTCTATCAATTTCACCTCCTAAATCCCCCGTTTCACCCCCTCTTCCCTAGCCTCACTGCCAGTAAGTTCAGTCTCGCCTCCATCGCCTGCCTCTTCCTGACATAACTGAGCCACTTTACTACTCCGAGTCTTACTACCTTCCGGTTAACATTCACATGCGCCCAGCAGATTATTACAAAATTTTACTTTGATCATGCCAATCACAAACTTAAAACCTTTTCATGGTTCCTTATCAATTTCTGGCTCTCTTAATTCAATATTCAAGAGTCTTCAAGATTTCACTTTTGTCTGGTCCTCCAGTATCAACTCCAGCCACGCCCCCAACTCTCGTTTCAATCATATTAAACTACACACTGCTCCTCATGTCTTGTATACCTCTGTGTCTTTGTTCATACTGTGTTCTCTGCCTAGAACTCTGTTCCTCTCTTCGTTCCCCTAATAGCAGTTACTCATCATTTAAGACAGCTCCGGCATTTTTCCCCCCTTGGGAAGCCTTCTTACACACTTCTTCTCTTCTCCAAGAAGTTAGGGATGTTTATTCTGCACCCATGCAACATTCTGCAATAAGTATTTCTAATTCATCACAGTACATTTCAACAACAGACTTTTAAAAATAAGTCACCCATCAGAGCAGGGCTGTGGCTTACTGATTCAGTTATTCAAACAATATTCAGTTTTTGAAACAATCTCACGGCCACCGCCCCGAGCACTTGGCTGAAGGTTAGGAATACAACTGTGAACAAAACAGATCAAAACTCCTTGTGTGGTTACATTCTAAAGATGGAGCCTACCTTCTTATTTACCTGTGGTTCCAGTGCCTAGCCCTTGATGAACTAATGTGATAAGGTGAGGAACATAGCTGGGTCCACCAACCTGTCTTTTCACTAAGCTGTCCCTGTCAGCCTCTTCCCTAGAATCTTTACCTTTTATCTATGTTTCCTTTAAAACTTCTCCCATGTAATCTAAAAGGAGTCACACTGGACCTAGCCGATATTTCTAAGTGAAGTTTTATTTTTATACTGTAACTTCTCCCTTCTTCCAACTCTCATCTGTTCCCTTGTCTCACTCTGTTCCCCACTTCCCTTGAGACTGCGGACCCTCTGGCTGTCCAGAAGTACAGTTAAGTATCTTAGCACTTTGTTTTCCCAAAATATCCTAGGTTCTAATCTACTTCTCCCTAATCTCCCCTGAACACCCTTAAAGTAAGAGCTAGCTGGCTAGTATTATCTTCTGTACGAGAAAGCTTCACACTCCCTCCTTCCCCACCCATTGAGAAGGCCCTTCCTTTGTTCAGTACTGTTTTCCTCTACCATCGTACTTTCACTCTGGAAACTTGGGTTTAATTTTTCCCCCTCCCTAGCACTTTCTAGAGTCTAGAGCTGTTCAACAAAGTATCAGTAGAGGAATAAATGAGTAAATGAATATATATACATTTACTTATATATCCTCTCCCCCCTGAATTCAGCTGAGCATGACTTCCTTCCTTGTTCCAAACATTGTAGGGAGAGCTACAAAGAGAGACAGCCAGCTCTGGCCAGGTAGCTCCCTTAGTGAGAGCATCATCCCCATACGCCAGGGTTGCTTGGTTCCATCTCTGGTCAGGGCAAAAAGAGTCAACCAATGAATGCATAAGTAAGTGGAACAATGACTCGATGTTTCTCTCTCTCCCTCTTTCTCTAAAACCAATAAATTTTTAAAAAGAGAGTGAGAGAGACAGCCAGAAATACCCACAAGGACCCAAGGTTAAGAAAGTCCTTTCTTTAAAAGTATCAGAAAGAAACATTTTTAATTTGAAAAGTGTATTTCAATACCCCAGGTCAAGACACATCTGTATGTGTACCTTTAGTACATGGCTTTTACACTGTAAATTCAGTTTGACCTTCTGAATGAATAAAGTGTGTATACAATGGTGTTTCTGTATGTTACCCAAGTGAGTCCTTTCCCCAGGATGTGACTGAGACAGTGGCATGGCCTTCTTCAGATTTTGCCAAGAGAAGACTGGGATGGAACTGAGGAGACAACATACTATTCAAATTTAAGTATCTTGTTTGGTGTGTTTGGGAGTAGGGAGGAGAGGGGATTCCTGCATGAGTACAAAAATCATAAACTTTCTGAAGGGCAGAGTTGTAAGAGGCGACCTGGATGCTCTGGGTCATGAATAAGTAGAAAAAGGATCCAATACTCCACGCTGAGAATCTTTCTTTCCCTGGGACTGAATCCTCCTCCGTGCTCCCCTCCCCCACTCAAGACCGAACCTCTACAGAAGTATGCATTTGGGCACGGTAGCGACTGCTCCTAGAACCGAACCTATCAATCTCTCGTCTCCTAGCCAAACTCAGGAGATGTCAAAGATTCTTAAGCAGGGGTTTTCCAGTCTGTCCCTGAGATACTGCCCCTAGGCAAGGCCGACGGGCGCAAGCAGCGATGTCGAGAATTTGATGTCCGAGTGACCTCCTCAGAAGAGTGTATCGAGTTAAATATAACCGCGCGAATGGAATGGCGCTAAAAATAAGGCAACAGCTGGCAGGTCCACAGCCCTGTCCCGGGAAGGGCGGGGGCCTGAGTGGTCTTGCGCAGAAAGGCCGCTGCTAGCCCAGGGGGCGAGGTGGCAGCAGCGTTCGGAAGGCCAGAGACGTAGGCCCGAGCTGCCCAGGGCCTGAGAGGCCTCTACCCGCACGGGTCCCGGTAACGGAACTCAGGGTCGCTTTACAAAGGAATCAGAAACCCGAACGAACTTTGCCTGGACGTGACAAGGTGTAAGGGCTGGACGCGGAGCTCCTGCCCGCCCCGCCGCCAGAGGGAGCTGAACCCTCGAGGAAGCCTGGGCGTTGCCCGAGAGACCGAAGTGCTAGGGGACCAGTGGCCTGCGGCCCCTTGCACGCACACACTATGTTCCCGTGGCGAGCAGCGCTCGGCCTTTGCACCCCGCCCCCCAGTCTCCCACAAGCCCCTTCCCGCGTGCGCCCCTCGGCCCTGCGCGCCCTCCCGCGGCAGCGCCTCAACCATCAAACCAACAATTGAAACGTTTCCAAAATGGGCTATTCGTTTGCTCCCAATAAATCGATCGGCAGTGATTAAGAAATCGATGTGGCCTGGGTGGGCGAGTCACTAGTGGTGAGGGAAAGGCGCTTCCGCCCTGCGCCCAAGGGGAAGCAGAGGATGGGCGCCGGCCTAGGAGAGGCGTGTCCGGACCCGGCCACACCCGAGGACCCGCGACCTGGGCGCGCAGGCCCTCCAGGCCGCGCTCCCTAGCGCGGCGAGGGGCGCGCGCCCGCCGCCTGCTTTCCTCGGCCTTTCTTGGCTTTTTCTCTGGCTCCCCGGGGAAGGCCTTGGAGGCCAGCGGCCAGCGCGCCGCTCCGAGGCTTTTGTTGCTCCTCCTCGGGCTGAAAGGGGGTTTTGTAATGCGGGACAGATAAAAATGAACAGCATCATATTGTTTGACAGAATGATCCCGTATGATGAAGTGTCGGCTCGGAAGGGGGCGAAAATGGTGAATTCCTAAAAACCCTGCCCTCGGCTCTTCCGCGAGCTGCCGGTAGCCTGGAGGGACCCAGCAGACAGCCGGGTCGGGCTGCATCGCACCAAACCGTGTCGGAAAGATGCAAGCTTTCAATGCCAAGTCATTTTTAAGCCCCAGTCCTGCCCGAGACCTTTCTCCTCGAGGATGAAAAGAACAATTTTCGAGAGAAAGGCTCGTTTTGATTAAATCTGACATGCTGCTGATAACTCCATGCTAATGTGAAATAATTAACATAATAGCCATAATTAAAAGCACGCTAACAATGCCATAAATTTATCACACAATTTTACTAGCTTCCTGCCCCTAACTGCTCTCTCATCGTTAATTAAACGTGTTGCCTTTTACAGAATGGATGTTTATACATTTCCAATATAAATAAATTCCAAACCATCCTCTCTCTCCATCTCTCTCTCCTTTCTCTTTGGTCTCTCGCCATTTACAGGAACTTACTGGCACGGGCTCTGAATAGCAGACACCCTGAAAATAACTGAAGTTTTCAGATGCAAATCTAAACAAGAACATTAAATTAGCTCTCGCCCCTCCATCTCCGGAAGAGATCTGGAGAGCTTATACAAGGGTGGTGGTAGTGAGTTGAAAATGCTACCCACTTGAAAATAGAAATAATCTGGGAGCGTTGGGAACCCGGGCATCATCTCAGCCCTTCCCACCTCCCTCGGTGGCGACCATCCAGGCAGAGGCTGAAAATAGCTTAACAAACCTATGGAGATTGTCAAGAAGGAGCAGACTTTGGTTCTTGGGGAATGAGAAGCGGGGTACGTCTCAAATGGGCTCCACCAACGTTTTGTTTCCTCTGCAGTAGAGGCTGGCTCTTCTCGCAGGGGTACGCGCCCCTCACTGTGCAGAACCTGGTCCCATCTCCCCGGATTCTAAGAAAAGTGCACCCGCGTGCGGGCGTGATTCTATCTCACTTTGGGCCAACGATTTATGCAAGTCACGGGCATAGTCTCTGATTTAGAGGAAGAGTAAGGGGGCAGCTGGGTTTACTCCGGCCTGGCGAGGGGTAGATGGGCCATTCCCGCCTCCAGCACACTCTGGCCGCTCCCCGCCTTCGTGTTGACCACTTAAGAACACAAATTGAGTCGTAATCAGTTTCCCCTTCTCCGTCATAAATTGTTCCATCCACTTCTCCCCCGCCCCCGTCTCTTCCCCCAGAACGCTCACAAAATCTCCCCTCCCCCGAGACGTCTCAATTTCTTTCCAATCGATCCGGACTTCACTTTTCGTGTTTGCTAGAAACCCCGTTCCCATCAACCACCCTCTCCAACCCCCGTCCTCGACGGCCCCGTTGTTTGGCTTCCCCAGCTGGGTACCACGGGCTCTGCCCGGCCCAGGAGAAGCCTCATTCCATTCTCCTTCGGCTGAACCGTTTCAAACATTTGAACAGGTGAGACAGCTGGCTTCCATCTTCTTTAAATCCCTCCTGGGAAGTTTGCTTATGGCCCAAGTAGTCACTCTCACTCACAGTACATGGGGTATTCTTCCCTCTTTCTGTCTCCCCCAGTAACCCTTTGAGACTCAGAACATATAGATCCACGTTTCACTCCCCCCGCCCGGTATTTCCATCCCCTCTACCACATACCCCCCGCCCCCAATACCGTGTCACTTTCTCTCTGTATCTGTCTTGCTTCTTCCATCTCTCTTTTGCCTAAGTTTGGCGATAACTGACTACGTGTGGGCTTTTAGTTACAAAATGCAATTATTCGGCAAACGGGATTTACTTAGCCTGGGATTTAGTCGGCCTAGGGCAGGTCCCTCCGCGGCTTCGGGCTCCCGCCCCGGCCCTTCCCCCTCAAGGCGACCTTCTTTCTTCCCACCTGAGCTGTTGCTTCGCCTCCCTCCCTCCCCGGGAGGTTGCGCTGGCGCTACAGTCCTCCCGGAAGGAGGAAAGCCGCGGCGGGTCCCCCAGCCGAGGGTGGTAGCGGGAAAAGCCGCTGCCTCCACTGGAAATCGATATCAAGCGGATGGGCCCGCGCCGGCGCCAAACGTCGAGGCCACAGCCAGTAGGTCCTGTACGTCTCATCATTTAGTTAATCGAGTCGAAAAGTTTCTGTAAGGGCCAGACCCAGCATCAGATGGTAACACTGATTGAACAAGAGATTAGCACAATAGATCTCTAACCGAGGGGAAGCGTTGCTTTTCACGCTACGCGCCGTAATTAATGGTATGAATCAATTAATTTGACTTTTATTGTGTCGAAGGAAAAAAGCGCAACAAATGGAACTGGCGGCTGGGAGTTGTTCATCCCCCCACCCTTTCCCCCAGAGAGGGTACAAAGAGACACCGGGGAATGGATGGATCAGGCTAGGTCTCGGCCGGGGGGAGTGAGAGGCAGCGACCAGCAGCGCCGAGGGAGTCCTGAGAGCCAGCCCTGGCAGACAGCGGAATCAAAATTAGGCTCATTTAGAGGCTACTTCAAGAAGACTGAGGAGGGCCGCCCCTGGAGCTACCACCCTCCGCTGCGCGCACACACACGTGCACTCGTTCACGCCCGCCCAGCCGCCTAGGCGGACGGTGGTGTGCGCTGCGCGGACCGCGCCAGCCTCTGGGGCTGGAAACCGAAGCTGAGCAAAAGGAATTTCTAAATTTGTAAATTTTGGTTTCCTTTTTTGTCCTTCCCACCTTCCTTTTGTGATAATTGATTTATTCGGACAGTTGCAGCCAGGACCTCTGCGGCTGTGGGCAATGGGGTGCCAGCTCGCCACTCTGGTCGGTTTCGCGGGAGGCTGTCTAGATGGCATTGTAAACGGTTCGGAGCCTGCGGGCCACAAGACTGTGCAGCTGCTGAAATCAACTCAAGAGATGCATTTTAGGGTCAGGTGCAATCGGGGAATTATTTAGATACAGGAAAAAACCTTAAAGTTTCGCGAGTGTCTCAGGATGGAGTAACTGCTCCCACTCTCCTAGCCCCAACCTGGAACGTCCTGCAAAGTGGGGAGCCAGTGGGGTAGTGCTATATCCAGGAAATTATCTAAGGGAGATAAAAGTCAATGTGTGCCGCGCTGCCTATAATGAAGTTTACCGATGCGTGGGTGGGGGTGGGGGGGAGATTGTCTAGGCCAAGGGAAAAGGGGGTTGTAGGTGAGATAGACAGACTGAGGGAATCAGGATACCTCCGCTCACAAGGAATTAAATCAGTTTCAAAGTGTCTTATGTAAATATTTCACTAATTATTTCCTCTCCGATCTCCTCCCCTTTTGCGCTTTCCTCTGGTGAGGCGGGTATTCCCCTCCCGGGCTTCAGTGGACAGACTTTGGGTTGGTTTCCTGAACCCCAACACACCTGGCAGGGGTTTGCGGCTCGCTATGAGGCGGCCTGAAAATGCAGAAGGGAAGAGGTGGCGTATCTCGGATTCACCAGGTCAGGAGCACTACATGAAGTGCAAGGTCCTTGCGTCCCAAGTAATTTCACGCACTCGGGTTGGTTTGGGGTACCCCTCTCTCAGTCCCCAGTCTTTCCTACCATCACTGACTTTTCTTGCCAGGGAAACTCGGTGTGCACTGGCTGCATCCTCGCCTCCTCCACCCGTTCTGCTCCTGATTTCCGAGGAAGTTAAATCTTGGAGGGTTTATCTAAATCTTAAGAGGAAAGAATTCAAGTTAGTTAGCAAATGAGAGCCTAGCCCGCCACATGCCCCGGGCCGCCCCCGCTCCCAGGAGACCTGGCCAGCCGCGGGGGAAGTCACATCGCCGTCTGCCCGCGTTCCTCTGCCGTCCCAGCGCGGGAGCGGTGTCTAATCTACAGGCCCAAGCCTCTTTACTGCCGCACTCGACTTACCCAGGCCGCTGCCAATCTCGGCTCTTTCCCCAGGACCTCATTTCCAATTTTTTCACATGCTAAGTCGTTTAACAACTCGGAGCAGCTAGTTATGGCTTCTTTATTTATAGGTTCCCTGTTATTTTACGCCATTTTTATTTCTCTCGGCAACTATTCTAATAGATTAATCAATAGCCATTTTCCGACCTTCGGGAACCCCAGCTGATGCTGTTCCGGACGCGGGAAAATAAATAAATAAATAAGTATATATATATATATATATATATATATATATATATGCCCATTTCGAGCCGAGAAAGCTAAGCCGGTGGTCAGGTTTTTGTGGGAAGGGAGAGCGCGTTCCCTTAGTAGGTGTTTCCTCCGAATAAGCCCTGAGGCAGGAGGGGTGGGTGTCTGAAGTCTAATTAGCAAAACGGAGCCGAGTGTGCAGCCCTACCTCTTTAAGCTAAAAGAATCAAAAAGAAAAAAAAATAGACCAAGTTTTTCTTTAAAAAGAGGGAGGGGATGGGGATCTCGTTCTTAGTTGCCCAGCCCCTGCCCAAGGAGTGTTGGTAGTAGGGGGAAGGGGCAAGGGAGAGAGCGAGGCGAGTGCAGGGCAGCAAGAGCCTCCGGGTCCCGCGGACACTCCCAGGCCCACGCCCTCGCTCGCTCACACCCACTCTCCCTCACTCACACCCACAGGCTCCCTCGACCCCTGCGCCGGGCTTCAGCCTAGGCTGAGGTCTGTGGGCAGGCCAGGGCGCCCTCGGTGCCCGCGGGATGCTGGCGCGCGGTGCGGCGCGGAGTTGCGCGTCCCTCGTCTCTTTGTTGACAATTCCCTGAACCAACTTGAGTTTGGCCGGCTCAGCCGCGGCCCTGACGTCACGCGCGGTCACGTGGCCCCGCCTCCTGCTGGATCTTTAAGTAGAAAGTAATCTATCAGGCCAGTCCTTAAAACCGGACTTTCGACTACGGGGGCTTCCGCGTCCCTGACACCCCCCTCCCCTCGTTGCCCCTGTCCGCGCCCTCCCGAGCTGCTGGGCGCCCGGCGTCCCGTGCCCGCCTGCACAGCTCCTGCTCCCCACGCCCGGCCCAGAGGCCGAAGAAAGCAGGCGAAGTGAGGGGGGCGCGGCGTGGAGAAGCCTCCGGAGCCGGGAGCGGCAGTGAGCGCCTAGTACCGAGCGCCGGGGACAGCAGGAATTTGAGGAGCGCGGCCACGGAGGGCGGACGGCAGCGCCCTCGCCGCGCAATGCCTGGCCGCCGAGTGTGAGCCACACCGGCAGGGCCCCGAGCCACCAACGCTCCCTCCTCTCTCCCATTACCCCATCTTTCGGGGGCGCCCAAACCCCCTTCCCCTGAGCTTGGCGGCAGTTCCTGACAACCCCCATTGCCCACCGCTCTTCCCCGCAGCCGCCACCAACCCCGAGGAGGGATGACCCTCTCCGGTGGCGGCAGCGCCAGCGACATGTCCGGCCAGACGGTGCTGACGGCCGAGGATGTGGACATCGATGTGGTGGGCGAGGGCGACGACGGGCTGGAGGAGAAGGACAGCGACGCCGGCTGCGAAAGCCCCGCGGGGCCGCGGGACCTGCGCCTGGACGAGGCGGACGAGGTGACGCCAGCGGCAGCCCACCACGGGCAGCCCCAGCCGCCGCACCAGCAGCCCCTGGCTTTGCCCAAGGAGGCGGCTGGAGCCGGTGCCGGGCCAGCAGGCGAGGCGGGCGCTTCCGAGGCCGACGGCTGCAAGGGCGGCGCTGGCGGAGAGGAGGGCGGTGGGAACGGCGGCGGGCCCGGCTCGGGCAGCGGAGCGGCGGGCAGCTTGACCCCGAGCAAACCCAAGAACAGCCTGGTGAAGCCACCCTATTCGTACATCGCGCTCATCACTATGGCCATCCTGCAGAGCCCGCAGAAGAAGCTGACCCTGAGTGGCATCTGCGAGTTCATCAGCAACCGCTTCCCCTACTACCGGGAGAAGTTCCCCGCCTGGCAGAACAGCATCCGCCACAACCTCTCGCTCAACGACTGCTTCGTCAAGATCCCCCGCGAGCCGGGCAACCCCGGCAAGGGCAACTACTGGACCCTGGACCCGCAGTCCGAGGACATGTTCGACAACGGCAGCTTCCTGCGGCGCCGGAAACGCTTCAAGCGCCACCAGCAGGAGCACCTGCGCGAGCAGACGGCGCTCATGATGCAGAGCTTTGGCGCCTACAGCCTGGCTGCGGCCGCTGGCGCCGCGGGGCCCTACGGCCGCCCCTACGGCCTGCACCCGGCGGCCGCCGCGGGAGCCTACTCGCACCCGGCTGCTGCGGCGGCCGCAGCGGCGGCCGCGGCGCTCCAGTATCCTTACGCGCTGCCGCCGGTGGCCCCCGTGCTGCCGCCCGCCGTGCCGCTGCTGCCCTCGGGCGAGCTGGGGCGCAAGGCCGCCGCCTTCGGCTCTCAGCTTGGCCCCGGCCTGCAGCTGCAGCTCAACAGCCTGGGCGCTGCCGCGGCCGCCGCGGGCACGGCTGGCGCTGCGGGCACCACGGCCTCGCTCATCAAATCCGAGCCGAGCGCACGACCGTCGTTCAGCATCGAGAACATCATCGGCGGGGGGCCCGCGGCACCCGGGGGCTCGGCAGCGAGCGCGGGTGGCGCCGGGGTAACTGGGGGCACCGGGGGCGGTGGGGGAGCTGCTCAGTCCTTCCTTCGGCCGCCCGGGACAGTGCAATCAGCAGCGCTCATGGCCACGCACCAACCACTATCGCTGAGCCGGACGACGGCCACCATAGCGCCTATCCTGAGCGTGCCGCTCTCTGGACAGTTCCTGCAGCCCGCAGCTTCTGCCGCCGCCGCTGCTGCCGCCGCAGCGCAAGCCAAGTGGCCCGCGCAATAGGGACGCGCGGTGGCCGGGACGCAGGGCCCGGCGGCGGGCTCGGCGGCAGCTGCACTGCCAGGCTGGGCGCCCCGCCCCGGTCCCGGCCAACCTGCCCAATCCTAGACTCTGTCTCTCCTCCATTTCCTCCCTTCGACCCCTCACCGTCGACCTCCGCAGCCTCCACCCTTTCGCGCACACCTAGGCTGTCGGAGCAAACTCTCAGCGCGCGCCCGCCAGCCGGGAATAGCTTTCCGTACAGGTAAAACCGAAAACCTAAATTTTCCAAAAATGTACCCTGACGGCTCCTGCTCTTAGTACCGTGGGGATGGGAGGGAAATTCTTTGTACATATTTGTATAAAAATTATTGACTTTCCTTTTGGGGTTTTTATTTTTTTAAGAAAAAACGAATTCAGTAGATTTAGAGCTCTGAACTTTCATTTTTTTTGAAGGTTCACTCTCCACAGTTTTATGTGAGAAAAAAGTGTATAGAGACGTTGGGAGATTTTAAATATAAAAATTTTCAAAAGGCGAGAAGTGTCATTCTATTATAAAAGTCTGTTTATATATGAATGAATATATATGGTATTCTAAATGTTATTCCATCGTGTTGTACACAACTTTGTAAATAAATTTTTAAAATGCTCAGTCTAGTGTTTCATTTAGGTGTCTGAGGCAAATGACAAGATTTTAAAATGGTATTCGCATCTCATCTTTCCCAGAAATTCGACAAGTTTGCTAATTCATCATTTGACTGTAAGAAAAATTTAATTGGAGAAAGGAAAGAATATGCTAATTTAAATCGTATTAATATTTTTCTTTTAGTTTTTACATAAACCCCGGATGTGGGCAACGATCTTGTTCATATCAATTCATTAACTAAATGACCAGATATTTCTGTAGATAAAATAAGCTATCAAAAAAATAACCTTACTCTAAACAATTAAAACTTTTACATTTTTTGAAAACCGACTTATATTTTACACAATGAAATTTCCCAAATGAGAGTTCATGGTCATTAAAATTATCCTTTCAAAATGTAAATTACAAAGCATCCCTCATTTTAGCATTTAAATCTTAGGTTTTCAGAATTACTTATTTTGATTACTTAAGTGGATGTGGTAAATAAACCCAGTTGATTTTTAAATATATGTTACAGCATTTTGAATTTTGCAGTGGAATTGTATTCTATAAACCTGATCGATAATACATAGTTTTGTTCTTTTAATATTTTCAAATAAGATACCTCTTTTCTATGGCAACCACAACATACTTTCAGTTTCTGAAGCGGTTCCTTTGGATGCCTCCTCCCCCTCCAACCCTCAGTCTTTTAGAAGGCCAGGATATAGTGTGGCCTTCATACCCTTTTAAAAACAGGTGCATATCACTCCCCCCTTTTTTTTTACTTAAAAAAAAGATATGTATACCTTAGGCTAGGTTAGTGTGAAATGAGAGATCATAGGGCAGGAAGGGGGAGATGTCCTCGTAGATTATTTTTAATGTTCGTTTCAGCTGTTCCAACCTTAAAAGTATTAAAGTACAAATGAAACATCTAGGCTCCAGAGGCTGGTTCCCACCACCACCAGCATATCCTCAAATGGCATCAATTCTAATTATTTTGTAATTAATTTAG
Source organism: Mormoops blainvillei (assembly GCA_004026545.1). NCBI lineage: Eukaryota > Metazoa > Chordata > Mammalia > Chiroptera > Mormoopidae > Mormoops > Mormoops blainvillei. The sequence continues at coordinate 174,047 of PVJD01000029.1, forward strand.
CTGTTACAATTACTTATGCGAAATCGCTTTTCAAAGCTGGAGTGGGTGACAGTACTGTCAGTTCGGTTCTACATTCGCGGTGTTTGCAAAACACGGCCACGGTCCCTGGCGCCGGCATCCACCTTGCCTCCTGCTCGTGGAGATGCTTCGAAATCCGAGCCTTATTTCTCTGCTGTCGGCGTGGACTTAGGGAGTCGGTTTGAAAGACCCTCCCTCACAAATACAGAATCTGTTTTCCTGGTAAACGGTAAACATTATTGTGTCTGAGTAAACATTCCTTCTGGATCAGGGTTCTAAAATAAAACAGGCTGCTGGGGATGAGATCGATTTGATAAACAAGAGCCTGATAACGGCCACGGAGAAGAGATTATGGACCACACAGTCTCCGGGCGGGTCTCTTCTAATCTCCCTTTACAAGGAAAACTAAACGGATCTAAATTTGTTTGTGTGTTGCAGCTATAAAAGTAACAAGTTGTTTCACAGTTGTGTCTGGCTAATCGGTTTTTACACAAACAGCAAATGGTACATGATTTGTGCAAACACATAGAGGTTATTTCTAAATATAGCTGACACTCCTGGGAAAAGGGAAAGGCAGGGCTTCTTGCATTCACTTTTAGCCTCAAGAAGCTGCTGATCCAAGGCTTCTAAATGACATTGGATAACAGGGGCCTCATTCCATTCCTGATCCTTTGTTACTTATAAAATTACTCACTCATATTTCCTCGCATAGCAGCAATACCGGCCGAGCCTGCGCCCGCAGCTTGACACTCAGCCACAAGCGCCGCTTAAGATCCGCAGGGCTCAGCGATGCCATAGGCGGTGGGGTGTAGAGGAGAGAGCCGCTGACAACTTCCAGTCACTTCTTAACTTTGAACTAGCTTGGAGATGGCCCCCTTCCTTTATTTCTTGGAAGATAGGAGACTCTTAGATCCAGAGTCAAAACGGGCAGCAGCTCTTTAAAGTCCTGGTAGATGCCTGGGAGATAGGCCTGGACGTACCCCTCTGCAAAGTTCTTTTTGGTTTAAGCTTGTTAAACCACGAACGTTTACAGCAGAAAGGAAAATGCAAATATATATAATGAATGCTAATACTGGGTGGGGGAGGGCTTGAAACTCATATTTGATATTACCGTTCGCGGGCACCACCAACAAAAGACACTGAAATCCTCTCTTACATTGAGCTTTAAAAGCGACACGATTGACACTCGCTTTTTCTTCCATTTAGGTAAGTTTATTTATAACAAAAGGAGGAAGTGGGTTGATTTTCTTTCTTTTCTTTTTTTTTTTTATGGAGAGGATTTTAGTTTTCGGCTACATACGAATTTAAACTGGTTTCCACTTCTTCCGACACTTATTTCTACAAATTCAATCTAGTTCCAAGGCCTGTGATCCTTAGAGCATCCCAGGGCGGAATCCCTGAGTAGGGACGCAGTCCCCGGTACGCAGTCCCTCGGGGAATGGAGAGTGGTTCCAGAGGTCCAAGAAAACGCGAACAAGCAAAAGGCATGCGTGGGCCATGCAGGGCTCTTGCTGCAATGACACGCGTGGCCTGTAGGGGGCGACGAGCAGATGAAAACTTCCCCATTTGTCTCCGAGGGTTCAGCCCCAGCCCTCGCAGGCCTCTCAGACTCCGACACCCTTGCTCATCCTCCTGGCCTGGGGATACCCAGGCCAAATCTCGAGAAGCTGCTTTCCTTGGCCTGCAAAGGACAGAGTCCCGATGGGAGTTTGTCTTAAAGATTGAGAAGCAATAAAGTTTAGTGATGAGGAAACATCGACTTGGAAGCAATTAAGAGTTATATTTGATGTTATTTTACGTGGTTTATAGGAAGAGTCTTGGCAGTAAAGGGAACAAGAAAAGGCTGGTGTGTGTGTGTGGGTGTGTGTGTGTGTGCGCGCGGGCGCGCGCGTGTATGTTTTGGGGTGGGGTCATTTTAACCTGGGTTCCTTAAAGAACTATCCTGAGGAGAAAGTGATCTGAAAGAAAGCCAGTTCCAGAGCCATGTGTCCATGAGACCCCTCTTGTATCTGTGATGGTGGCAAACTGCCGCATAAGCTAGTGAGTGGACTCCTCCTCTCTGGCGGCGGGTGAGGAGGTTGGAAGGGCATTCTCAGAGTACCCAGACCGGGTCGTGTGTGTCGTGTGTGTGTGTGTGTGTGTGTGTGTGTGTGTGTGTATTTCATGGGAGGGGATGACAGGAAGCTGCGGAATCAAAGAGGCCTTGCAGAGAGGGTCCTGAGCAGGGATTAGGCATTTCCTGACTGTGACCTTGGACACCAGCTGCTTGGGGTCTTTGCGTCTCTTCATTTCCTTGCCTCTGCAATGAGAACGAGGAGTCTGCTTGCTGCTTGAGCTTGCAGAATTAGGTAAATTGGTGTTAGTGCAATTTAAAAAAAATAAATAGTTAAGAGCTAAGAGCACGTAAGGAAATTTTTGTTTTTCTTTTCAAGGCTTCTGGACAGAGAAACAACTCTGTTCAACTACCTGCAGCGATTAGCTTGGTTTTGAAGAATTTGGTTTTAGGTGTGAAAAGCGGGTTTTTCTAAGTGAGGTCGCAGGACATATTCCAGCCCCCTGCCTCGTGAAAGGATGGAGCAGAAGAGGCTGGTCCGAGGTGGGGTTTTAAAACGTGGAGTCTCCTCCTCGTCCCGAGTTCTTCAACGACGCCCTGGGCCTGCAGAGAAGCCAGCGGTGACCACACACCCTGAGCTCAGCACCCCCAGCTCCAGAGGCCTGGCGTATTGCTTTCTGGCTGAGCGGTCTACTTTGCTGTTTGCCCCTTTGCTTCCACTACCCAGGCAAGTGGGGAAACCCGAGCCCTCCGTTGACAGACTCCCATTAGCGCAAGACACGGCCTCTGGGGCGAATTAAAGGTAACCAGATCCCAAACCCGCGTAAAAGACCACCCTCCCTTTGCCTGCCTCCAACAGTTGGCATAGTTACACCCAGAGCCAGCTTCTCCCTTAATCATCACCACCCCCTCCCCTTGCCCTCGTAGGAATGTACAAGCCATTCTTTTCTCCCGGGGGCAAAATCAGCCAAGGACGGCGGGTGTACAGAACAAAATTTGAAGTGTTGCAAAATCAGTCCAGGAGTAGTAAGAAAGCATTATCTAATTTATATTTCCAGAAGGGGTGTCTTACATCAGAAGTTTTCAAAATAATAATTAAATTAGTCCCCTCCCCCATTTTAATATAAAACTTGTACCAAAAGCCCTTCTTTTCTAGGTGACTTTGGGCTTATGCACACTTCTCTGTCCTGTTATGGGCGAGGTAGGGAGGGAGCGGGAACACCTTCATTCCCTTGTCTGAATCCTCTGGTGCTGAATTTTGGAGGCATCTTCAGGAAAATAGACCTAGAGAACACCCTCCCCTTCTTCTCACAAAGGCCCAGGAGGTTCCGAGACTTCCCCAAGATCGTTCCGCCGCTCAGGTGTAAGCTATGGAAATACTCAGGAAAAAAACTGTCCTTTGCCCAGGAAAGATGTCCCACTTGAAGGGAGGTGGAGACCTAACAGTGGGTCAAGGAATTTTGGGAGGAGTGGAGAGAAGAAAAAAAGACAAACACAGGAGCGCTGGCCCGAGCGTGACTCAGCTCCAGGAAGGGCAAAGAACTGGCCCTAGGGCAGTCCCGCCGCCCCGGGCTCCCGTTAGGCGCCCAGCCCGCTGGGCGGTTCTGCTGGGACCGACGGCTCGATTCCCTTCTGGCCTCGTGATCTGCGAGGGGGAGAAAGAAGGCGGGAACTTCAGGTCCCAGAGCTCCATCATCTTGTGGGTCAGCGGCCGCACCACAGCGCTCGAGTGTCGCGAGTCAGTCCCCACGGGCGCCCATCCCCCGCCAGCCCTTTCCCACGCCGGGTCCACAGTTGCACAAGTCACGAAGGCTCGGCCTGTGGAACTCCAGCTCCCCTCCGCCCAGGGACAAGAGAATTTGAATTAATTAGAGACAAAGCCCACCCGCAAAAGGCACCCACTGCGGGCGTGGGGGCAGCGGGGGCGCGGTGAGGACTCTGCCCTGCGCCCTGCGCAGCAGCATCCAACTTGTCCGATCTGGGGAAGCTTCCGACGCGAAACCAGTCCCCGCGGTGTGAACCTGGGATCTCTGGGAACCAGGGCAAGTTTACTACACTCTAGTTAGGCCACAGCCCTGCCGAGTCTTAAAGGAGTGTCGCGAGGACTCTGGAGGCTCGGCCAGGGCGGCAGACGGATGGGAGTGCCACCGACCGGGGCTCGTCCACCCGGCCGCCTACGCGCGGCGAGGTCTCCTCTCTGCCTGGCTCGCCCCGACCGCCCGCTTCAGCGGACTCGGCATTTGGAAGGCGCCTTCCGGGATCAGGCAACAGGAGCCGCAGGCAGTGCACGTCTTACTGAAGAGGGGAGCTTTGGTTCTTTTCCTCCTTGCATCCCTTCCATTCTCTTCTCCACATATGGTAAGAGAGGCTCAGTTTTCTCTAAAAGATCAACACCACATTTTGCCCTTTACCCTTTTCCGCGAGGGGCGCGTGCCTGGGATCGCAGGGAGCTTTGCTGTCAGCGCCCGAGCAACGCTGAACCCTGCCTTTTCTCTTTGCTATCCAGCCCCTCCGGGAGCGCCTTCCTGAGCCTCCCAGCTCAAGCTAGTTGCTCCTTCTTGGAGCCCAATGTACCCAAAAATGATCCGTTGTCATGATGCCTTAGTAAGTTGCTTTCTGTCGAACACTGCTGAGCACAAAGGGTATGAAGAAAATTATTTGCCTAATAAATAACAAAGTAGAACCATGGCAGGGGGCATGAGGAATCACGAAGACTGTCAATTGGGCAAATCAGGTCTTTCGCAAGAGTTTGGAGGACTGTTTTTCTTGCGATTCCTTTTCTTCGGTCCCTTTCTTTATAATAAATGCTTTTATAAACTCCAGGTTAAAAGCATTTATTGGAATCTGCCCCTCCCCCTTTGCCAGCGCCATCTTCCTTTAGGCTGTCCCTTTGCCTTCCCTTCTCCTAAGCTCCAGGGGCCCACGCAGCCCAGCTGGCTCACCTCTTCTACTTCTGTGACTTTCTAAATAGACTTCTGCGTGTCTTTGGAAAAAAAAAAAAGAAAGCATTTATTAGAGATCTAAAAAGTATAAGACCCATCGAAGGTTCACAATATAATTGGATTTTCTGGAATGTTTCTCTGCCATTGTGAAATTAGTTGAAAACTCCTTCCAAACTGAAATACGAGCAATCAGTTCCACCTCCTACCTAATGGAGAAAACCTCTCTAGTACCTTCTTCAGCCGGCTGCTGCTTCCGTTTTTCCAGAAGAAGAGGAATCACTACCTTGCAAAACAACCCATTGCACTGAGGGCATCTTTGCTGGTGAGAGTATCTTTCTTTTATAGAACCCTTTTTATTTCCTTAGTAAGTATAGAGAATTTGAGAGTCACTTGTTTAGCTTTTAATATTAAAGATGATCATATTATCATGTGTTAGTTCTCTTTATCTAGAAACAAAAACAATTTACTGTGGTGTGACTTCTTCATTAAAACTACTGTTGGTGAGGAAGAGCTGAAGCTAAAGCTTTGAAAAAGGATCAAGATTTTGTATTAAGTAAACATGTTCCAGGACAATCCAAGGACCTTGCTCGGAGGCCCCTGTTACTGACTGTCTCCCCTAGGGTGAGGTGTAGACTATGTTGGTAGTAAAAGTCTTGTGGGACAGTGGTTAGAATCTCATGTTCTTTTTTCTCTCTCTCTTTTTTTAACCAGAAGAAAGCATTTTTAAAAAGTTAAGTTGTTTAATTTATCATTCACCATATGAAACTAGGAGCTTAGATGTCTTCCCTGAAAATAGAGTCTACTACTTAATATAGAGAAGAAGAGAAAAAGAAGGAAAATCTCAGATTATTTGGTCACTGCCCTCCGAATGGGATCAAGATAATAAGCTCTTTTGTGCTATACACTTAATGTATTTTTTTCAAAATTATATGTAGTTCGTGTAGTCCCTATTTATTTAGACATTTTTTCCTCATTTTAAAAAAACTGATGAGGGAGAGAGAGACAGAAACATCACTTTGTTGTTCCTCTTTTTTATGCATTCATTGGTTGTTTCTTGTATGCGTCCTGACCTGGGATCAAACCTGGAACCTTGGCGTATCTGGACAATGCTCTAACCAATTAAGCTAGCAGGCCAGGGCTTTGATTTAGTCTTTTTGTAGCCTAGTTAGATTCTTTCTTTGCCATTGTTACAGATTGTACCAGTAAACCATCTCTCAAATTCTACCATCTTGCAAATGTAAATGTTGGTTACAAGAGCAAGGTGGTATCAAGATCAGCACAAATTAATCACAACCACTGTGAAACATCTGCTTTATTGATGGTACTTCAACAGTCGCACCTTTCCACATACATCAGGGATTATGACTGTATGATAAAGTTGCTCTTGTTGCTGGAGGGAATTGAGTGCATGAGTTAATAGATTGGATTAAAAGACAAGACTAATTTCTAGTCTTAGTCTTGACATTGAACTTGGAAATATCTGATGGACTCTGTATTTGCCTATATAAAGACCACTACTGAAAATTTAGCTGAGAGGAAGAGAGGACAGAGAGGAATTATAGTATTATAACTATCATTTCAAAATTTTAGCCAACAGATCTTTTTGAGTAACTGTTTAAAAATTTAGAGATTTTTTTTAAACCTTAATTTTACCTTTGTCTTGATTTAAGATCTCTGCTATTTCAAGACATCTGTCATTCAGACCTCCAGCACTTTGATGACTACTTTACGCTGGTATTAGTGGTTTATATTATAGTTCAAGGTAGGGGACTGAAACCACTCTACCATCACCACCCATGGGACCCCATGAATAACTCGAAGAAGCTGCACAGGACACTATTAGTGAATCAATCTACCCTCCACTTTTGGAACCATTGTTTTGGTACAGTACATTCAATATACATACTTAATGGGTTACATTTATTTATCTGTTGCTTTAAAATATCCTTACATAAATGAGATGAAGTATGAGAAAAAGCTTGATTAAGTTATAAAAGCTGGAAAAACTTACCATGCAAGAGATAGCTATACTGTATTTTCAAAAGTGATTTCCTTGCTAGGGAATGTTTGTAATTTGAGATGTGGAATGATATTCTGGAAAGAGCATGGGTTTTGAATCTGATCATCCTAGGGTCAAATCTTGGCTCTGCCATTTCCTAAGTGTGAAATTGCTCAAAGTTATTTGGTCTCTCTGAATCTCAGTATTATTCTCAGCTATAAAATGGGGATCACAATATGAAGGTTTATTATGGTAATGTATTTGGAGTGATCAAAAGTGGTGGCCATTATTACTTTACAGTTTTGCTGATTTTATAGCAGTCATATTTTCATGAGGTTACCTTTATTTTTTTCTCTGATATATATCAATAGCTGTCACATTTCATATTTAAAAATGAAGTTGCTGAGACTACTGTTCCTTCCATCTGTTTGAGCTAGGTATCATTTTTGTGTTCTCAGAACTTAACAAATGTGAAACAATTTACTCTGTAGTGCCTCTTGGTAAATCCCTTTTTCACTTTCAGGATATTTTTCAGTCTTGTGGATGAGAGGTCTTGACAATAGTCATTAAAGACATGATAGCACTTTCACAAGAACAAGGACATGTGCCTTATGTCTTTGCTGAGCTCTGGTCTAGGTGGACTAATTTTAACATTTTTCTAAATCTACACTAAGATTTCACTAAAAGTTGCTATCTGCCTGGATTGGATCTGATTAGGCAAGTACATAATTCTGAACTTGAAAAGACTGCCTCGGTTATACTAGGAAGTTACCGGGAGGATGTGATATTGTAGAGTTAAAAGAGGATAGGATAGAAGTCAGCGTATTAGTGTTTGATGCCTGGTGACAGTGGCTAAGTCACTTGAAACTGTAAACATCAGATTATGATAATCTAGTGGAGACATTACATGTCTGTTTAGTTTACTCAAATTAAACCAAACATCACTCTAGAAGTGTGTGTGTGTGTGTGTGAGAGAGAGAGAATGAATGACCATTTAAATGTTAAGTTGTTCTGAATTCTATTCAATGGGCATGAGACCTAGGAAAAAGAAGCAAGGGTAATGTGAAGTCAGATATTTCACAGTTATTCTTAGTTCCTTTTTGCTTTTTCCAGTGTGAGCATCTTCTTACGGAAAATGGGATGGTATCTCAGTGTTTAAATATACTGTCCTCACTTTTTGGAGAACATGGTGCCTAAGTGCAAGCCAGCAATAACATCTAGAGCTCAACCAGAGAGGCCTCAACCTGTCCTAACAATGGAGGAAAAGCAGGCTTTTAGATTACAGAAGAGGCCCTGGACAACGAGTTCACGTGCTCACAGTATTTTCTTGATATGCTAAGGTTGCGGGTGCAATCCCCATCAGGGCACATACAGAAAACAGTGAATTAATGCAAGAGCAGATGGAACAACAAAACAATGTTTCTCTCACTCCCTTCCTTTCTCTCTCCTTCTCTCTCTCTCTCTCTCTAAACTCAATAAAGAAAAAAAGTGTTTAAAAAAGATTAAGATAGAGATGGAACAGTATGGAGCTACCTCAAAAAATTAAAAATGGATCTGCCTTTTGATCCAGTGATCCTGCTTCTGGGAATATCAAAGGAACCCAAAACACTAATTTGAAAGAACATAAGCACCCCTGTGTTCACTGCAGCATTATTTACAATCACCAAGATATGGAAGCAGCTCAAGTGTCCATCAACAGATGAGTGGATAAAACAACTATGGGACATTTACACAGTGGAATACTACTCAGCTGTAAAAATGAAGAAAAATTTTCTCTTTGCAACAGTATGGATGGTCCTGGAGAACATTATGCTAAATGAAATAAGCCAGTCAGAGAAAGGCAAATTCCATGATTTCACTCATATGTAGACTGTAATGAACAAACTGAACTAACAAGCAAAACAGACAGACTCAGGGACAGAGAGCAGGATGACAGCTAAGTAAGGGGGAGGGTAGGAGGTTGAGGGATTGAGGAAAAAGGATTCATGGACATGGACAACAGTGTGGTGACTGCAGGGTGGGGGGGTGGGGAGGAGGAGGGTATAAGAGTAATGGAAAAAAATACAATTAAAAAAAGAAAGAGATAGTATGCTTATATATTGTAAGGGCAAATTTAAGGGATTTTGTGACTAATTTTCATTATGTTTGATTTTTTTACCTCACATGTTACTTTAGAATCTAACTGCTGCGCAAAATGCAATTTCCAAGGTAATATCTTCCTTACTAAGGTTGTTCTTGGAATCAAATAAGATAATATGTTAAAGTGCTTTGCAAAAATTCACAGTGTTATAAAATGTAAAATGTTTCTGTCTTCTGGACAGGGCTTGGCCAGGAATCCATTTAAATGATTTTATTCTGAGTTTTCACACGGAAAGTGAATTGTGGCTGAGCACCAGACAGCAATCACAACAGTAATAATAAGGATAGGGGCTGAGAAGATTAATCGGCCACTTACCTACAGGTCAGAAAATGTGTTTAGTGCTTTAAGCGGATTATCTCTAGCAGAGAGGGGCTAGAGATAGCTTCCCTTTGAGAAACATACTTTCTCTTAGGTTTCTATCCTCCAGGACCTCCTAAGGGTGTGTCAGTTTCAAATCTTACATATGCTTTCTGGGAAGCCTTCACATTATTTGTGTGTGTTTATCTGTGTGTGTGTGTGAATACTCACATTTTTTTCTTCTTATACAGCTGAATTCAATAACTAAGAGGTGCTAGGTGAGAAAATACTTATTTCCTACCCAACATGTTTCCATGGGGAGGAATTTTCATTAGAGGACATGTGAGCCTTCCTCTCCTACACCCTCCTCCCCTGAGGGAGAGAGAATGATTTACCTGATTGGTGAATCTGGAAGAGGGCACAGGGAAGACATTTGTGGATCAGCCACTCCTGCATGTTTGGGACCTGCCTACTTGCGGAGGAGTCATTTGGGCTTTCAGCCTCTGCCAGGCCACAGCCTTGGTAGAATATGTTCTGTGCTTGTGGCTGAGGTCTGCACCTGTGTTTTGCTGCCTATGACGGGGTAGGTCAGTCTGATTAGTTCAGCAACTATTAGCAAGTCCACTTGGTTGCACATCATTTATTTTAGCTTTCATTAGAAATAAAGCTAATATTTCTTATCTCTGACTCCTGTGTCTGCTTCTCAATTGGCTCTGAATTTAGATGGAAGAGAAAAGGGTTATAGGGGGAGGGAGGAGGGTATAAGGGGACTAAATGGTGATGGGAAAATACAATAAAGATTAAATTTTTTTAAAAAAAGAGAAAAGGGTTATGAATTAACTATCTACAACCCTAAGAAGAGGCAGTGTAAGGGAGTGGTTAAGAGCACAAGAATGGAAATGAGATTGCTTAATTTCAAATTCTAGCTCCATCCCTTATCAGCTGTATTACCTTGTGCAAGTTATTTAAATTCTGTTTTAGTTGCCTTATCTGTAAAATGGGAACAATAATAGTGCCTACCCTCGTAGAACTGGTGAGAGGATTAAATGAGTTATACATATAAAGTGTTTAGAGTAGTCTTGGGTGTATAATAAGCATTCAACAAGTATTAGCTTTTCTTATTATATTAACACTAGCCTCTCAAAAGTATACAATCTAAATGTCTGCAAATAATTGCATTCAGCTTCTAACTTCCCTCGTTAAAAATGCTGATGCACTGATTATCAGCACAGGGGCCTTCTGCTGTGCTCCAAACATAGGAAATTGGTCTTTTTTCTCCCTTTCTCTCTATCTGCTACAATTTGCAGGAATGGGATTCACAGTGACATTCTTTGGGGACACTTTTAAACTTCTTTCATGAGGTTTTCAGGCCAGTCCACTGTGATCACTGATTTTTAAGAGTCCCATAGTACTTTGTCTATCCTATACAATTTAGCAATTAAATTGTGCTGTCATATGTAACGGGATGCTGAATAGGGCAGAATTTTTAAAAAATAGACAGAATCACAGAATCACCTGATTAGTTCTTGTTAGAGTGTGAATATGTTGCACTAATATTTGGGGGAGAGTGTTCAACATTTTATTATGGAAAATTTCATATAGAAAAGTTGAAATAATTTTGCAAATAAACCACTTGTATACTCACCATTCTACTTCCTTCACCACATCACTGACCCAGCTATCCATCCTTTGGTCTTTCCATCAGTTTATCTTACTTTTCTGAAGCATTCTGAAGTAGTCAAGTGTGTATAGGCAGTAATCTTTTGAAATGCCAACCTTTGAGCCTTTCTTTGGAATTTCCTGCAACTCCTTTATTTCCTCTCAGAGAAGTGGAAGCAGTATTGTGCAGTGAACAGGATCTGGAACCTGACTGCCTGGGCTTGAAATCCAATCCTCTCACTTAACTAGCTGTGTGACCTGTGCAACCTTATGTTGTGTCCTCATCCGTAATGAGAGGATAATAGTAGTACCTACCTTATGAAGCCATGGAAATACATGTAAAATGCTTACAATAGTGCTTAACCAGCAAACGCTTTTAAAGTACTAACTTGTTAGACAATGAACACATATTAACTCATTTAATTCTCACCAAAACCCCATGAAATACCATTATTCCAAAACATAATGAATATTAGCTATTGTATTATTATTTGTTATAGCAGAAATTCATAGAGAAAAAGCTCTGTTTAGCTTTTGAGCTTTCCCAGTGTAGCTCAGTTGGTCGGGCATCATCCTACAAACTGAAAAGTGGCGGGTTTGATTCCTGGTCAGGGCACATGCCAGGACTGTGGGTTCGGTCCCAGGCTGGAGCATGTGCAGGAGGCAACCAATTGATGTTTCTCTCTCTCGGTGCTGATTTTCTCCCTTTCTTTCTCCCTTCCTTCCCCTCTTTCTAGAATCAATTTTTTAAAAAAAGAAAAAAATTAAAACTGACTTTATGAAGTTCATGGCAAAAAGGGTATTTTGGGGAGGAAGGCTTTTTGTAAGAAACTCTGGGCTCTTCGCCAATTAAAAGTCTAAGTATTTGAAAAAGGAGTTTATGTCATTAACGATTGACTCTGGAACAAAAGATAGAGTCTCACCTGTCCAAATTATATAAACTTTCCTAGCCTTAGGCAGGAGAGAGGAAAAGAAACGAGGGAGAAGATGATGAGGGTATCTAGGGCCTGCTCTAAGCTGATTCCCAGAGTTGGGAATAAATGCTCCCCTGGATAGATCTGCAGATTTGTAAGCAGAGGAGAATTGTGCTTCCTGTGAAAATCTTTTGGCTCTTCTATGAAATTTCTTTTTCTTATAAATTTTTTAATTTAGAGAGAGAGAGAGAGAAACATAGATTTGTTGTTGCAGTTATTTATGCATTCATTGGGCGATTCTTGCATGCACTCTGAGTAGGGATTAAACCTGCAACCTTCGTGTGTTGGGATGATACTCAACTGAGCTACCTGGCCAGGGCTTCATTTTTCTTTTTCTTTCTTTAACCCCATCCCTCTCTTCCATTCAAACCAGGACTTATCATTCGTTGCCTCAAAAAAGAGATCAAAAGAAACAAAATAAGTTAAATTTTTGGCTTTTGAGCACAAAACGAAAGACATGGCAAAAAATTTTTTTAAAAATATGTGTTTGGATGCATATAGTTGTTTCTGGTTCCAGAGAAGATACAAATTTTCTGGACTGAAAGAGAGGGACAGTCCCGGGCAAACGGAGACAGTTGGTCATCGTATTTAGTGGTCTTCTGTTTCTAAATGTACTTGATATTAACAAAATAAATTATTATTAGGGTATATTGAAGAGTCTAATTCAGTATTCTAGTAATAAAGGCAGGCTTGGAAATATTTCAGTGTTCTTATTATATATGACATAAGTAAATAGCTGAAATTCCCTACACTTTTTAGAAAGGATGCTTTATTTGTGCATTACTGGCTTGAATTGAAGTGATTGTAACTTTCAATTGTTTCTGTTTTTTATTTTTAATTTAAAATTATTGTTCTAAGCATTTTATATGAATAAGCTAATAAAAATAATTCATACATATTATTTTCTAATTGTTTTTGTATAATCATTGTAACTGCAGAGCCAGCTCACAATGGTGCCAACCTGTTTGATGAAGTGCTGAATTGTTTTTCAGGGACAGCAGACCAGGTCCACAAGTCATCCGCTGAAGCACGCGCAGAGGACAGAAGTTTGGCCTTTGGTTGCCCAGCAACCAAATCACCCCTGCCCCAGCCCCACAGTGGAGCTGAAGAACCATGACGCCAGGACATAACCTGAACACTTTGAGAAGCCCAAGCTTCTGCTGTCCAGGAAGTTCCAGTGTTGATGCCCTTTACCATAAATGGCCAAGTTCCAAGGTCCTCGCCAGCACTCCCGCATACCTCTTCTTCCAGCCCCTTAAAAACCCTTAATCTATGGATCTCCAGTCAGGTCTCATAGGGAGGCAACCAGTCAATGTTGCTCTCTCACATCAATGTGTGTGCCTCTCTCTCTTCCTCTCTCTCTCAAATCAATAAGCACATCCTCGAGTATATGTTTTTTTAAAAAGTCCTTAACCTAGTTTAGGAAGTAGGATGGATTTGGGGCACCATTAGGTCTCCCATCTTCCTAATTGGAGCCTTCTTGATCAATAAACATTTCCTTACTCCAAACCCTGACATTTTGAGTTTTGGCCTCTTGAAGCCTCGGTCACATGAATTTGGGTTTCGGAAACACTGTGTTTATTTAGCACAGGAAATCGAAAATAACTACTTAATAAGTGTAAGCAGTAAGGAGTGGCAATGAAGAGTGCAGGCTCAGGAGCCAAGCTACTTGGGTTTGAATCCTAGCCTTGCCCCTTATTAGCTGTGTGATATTGGACAGTTTCCATTTTTTTCATCTGCAAAATTGGAATCAAAATAGTACCCACATAATAAGGTGGTATGAAGATGAAATTAGTTCATATAAGTAAAGTGCTTTTAACACTTCCTGGCACATAGTAAGCACTCCAGAATTGTGAGATGATTTGCAAGTTGTTTAAAATACACACACACACACACACATGCACACATTTATATATACTTATGTATTTCTATATCTACTTATATAAATATATTTATATTTATATATTTTAATATATTTATACATACATATGTGTGTGTATGTGTGTGCATGTGTGTGTGTGTGTGTATGAGTGAGAAAGGGCGAGAGATGAAGAGACAAGCATCAATTGGTTGCTTTCTGAACACGACCTAACCAGGGATGGAAACTACAACCTAGGAACCTAGGTATGTGCCCTGACAGGGAATCAAACCCATGACCCTTTGGTGTGTGGGACAATGCTTCAACAAACTGAACCACACTGGCCAGGGTGATTTGCCAGTTCTTTTACCCTACTAACTTGAGTTTACCCATAGTTTATTATTTTCATAATTAAGACTTCACTAAAAATTGGGAAGGCAGATGAAAATGTTTTCTGAGATAACATATGGTTTTCCCCCTTAACTTTAATAGGATTATGCTATAGACTGAACTGTGTCATTCCAAAATTTATATATTAAAGTTCTACCCCCCAACATGACTGTATTTGGAGACAGGGTCTTTTGGAGATAAATTTAAATGAGCTTGTAGGGTGGGGCACTAATCCAATAGGACTGGTGATCTTATAAGAAGAGATTGACAGTGAATTGACAGAGATTCACAACCCTTACTCCAGGCACAGAGGAAGGTCATTTGAGGTGGCCATCTATGAGCTAGGAGGAAACTTCTCTCGAGGAACCAACCCTGCTGAATCTTGACCAGTGACTTTTAGCCTCTGAGGAAATAGTTTCTGTTGTTTAAGCTCCCAGCCTGTGGTATTTTGTTATAGCAGCATGAGCAGACCAAGACAGATTGTTAATTATTAAGTACCAATGACTGAGGAAAACTCTAAAAAGTTGTGTTTATTTGCCAAAGAATGGGCACTGTCACCCAAGTTTTCATCCTGCCCTATACAACAGCACCTGATGACTGAACGGAATGATGAACTAGAAAAAAGACCTGTCTCTCATCAAGTGAGTGATTTAGGGCAAGTCTTTTAACCTCTTCATTCCTCAGTCCCCTCCTCAGTATAAAATGAGGTGTAGGAGATTAATATATTTATTTTATATAATTGAATTGAATTATGTGTTTGAATCAATGACAAGGCTGAGATAAAGGAGAAGTAACAATATAGAGCAGAGACCGAGAACTTAAAAGACAAAAAGTAGTTGAAACCAGAAGCAACTGCTGTGGAAATAAGCCCCTAGGTCTTCTCACAGATTTTCCACAGGAGGGGGAGTGGGAGTTTGAGTCAATTTCATTAGGTCTTTTAAAAAATTATGTATGTATTTATTTTAGAGAGAGGAAAAGGGAGAGAGAAAGAGAGGGAGAGAAACATTAATGTGTAGTTGTCTCTTGCGCACCCCCTACTGGGGTCCTGGCCTGCAAATTAGGCATGTACCCTGACTGGGAATTGAACCGGTCACCCTTTGGTTGACAGGCCGGCACTCAGTCCACTGAGTCACACCAACCAGGGCCAATTTCATTAGGTCTTAAGAGGCAGGTAGACGTTGGCATGGAACAAGAAGGAATCAGTAGCTTCATGCTTACCAGACCTGAAGAGGTTTTGACTAGATGCTCTCTCTGTTAGCTTCCAGCTCTTGAGTTCTATAATTTTTTGACTATAGGGGGTGAGAAAAGGAGCAAAGAGGGCAGGTGAAGAAGCATTTATGCTAAAAATAAAAGGAAATATATAATCGATCCTCAAATTCCCCTTCATTTCTACAAACTACAAGGGTATGTCTTTTTTCTTTCACACACATATTTTTCTACCCGCCCTTGATATTCATTTTGACTTGATTAGAGTATCTTGTCTGAGTCCTCAGCGTTCTCTGAAATAGACCTGGCTTGTAGGACACTAGAGGCAATGCTGTACCCTTTCACTTTACCTGTCATCCACACTTACAAGGTGTGTTTAGATTAAAACCAGACCTCTCAGATAACCTTGAATTCCAGCTCCACCACTCACTACAATGTGCCTTTGAGCAAGTTGTTTAAACATTCTGTGCTACCCACAATTTTATTTTCTAATCTGTTTGGTTAAAAAAATACATATCTAATATGGCTATTGAGAAGATTAAATGAGATAATACTTGTAAATACATTCCAAAGTTTAAGTACATTGTGGACAAGAAACATCTTCTTTGTTCCATTTTGTTTTGTTATTTTTTTTGAATGAATCAAAATGGCTTAGCCTGGTGTCTGGTACATAGTAAGTGCTCAAGAAAAGAACACAATCTGTATCACCTTTTTTAGTGGTCTTCAGTTGTTTTTTGCTTGCCCATGAGCATCTATTTGCTCATTTTCTAGTAGCAAAGCCTCAGGTTTTCTTTGTGAAACTTCCCCTCCTTCATTCTCAGTTCTTATGGTTCTGGTGGGGCTGACCCCATATCTGTGTCCCACAAATTGGTATGTGGCCCAGGCTTGGCCCAATTTAAGCCAATGAGAGACAGGCCAGGTCTTTTTCGGGACCTAATGTGAGAGATACTCTCTTTCCATCTAGGTTGCCAAGTTGGTAAAAGGTAAGTGTGAAGCTACTGGTGGCCTTCTTTTTACATGTGGGAAGAATTTACCCAGAAATAAAGCCAAGAGGAAGAAAAGCAGACCTAAGGGATGGAGGGAAACTGATTCCTGATAATGTCTATTCGCATCTGGGTCCATCCATAAGTAAGGTAAACATAGTCTGTCCTCGAAGACCTCATAAATAGGAATAGGACAATATGATTGAGAGGGTCCAGCTGTCATGGAAACACCAAGGCAGTACACCTAACTAGAAATTTGGTGAGCAGAGGTAGATCAGGGAAGACTTCTGGATGTGCAGAAAGGGACAGCTAAGCAGAAATCAAAATGATGAATATGAGTTTGCCAGGTGAATGGGGGTGGTGTAAGGGTTGGTGCGTGTGAGAGGGTAGCAAGGAAAAGAATGTAGGAAGGAAAAATAATGGCTCAAAGACAAAACAGTATGGTACTTTCAGGGAATTCAATATGACCAAAGCATGCAAAACACTTTTCTAAACACAGTCTCAGTCCAACATGCTGATTATTACAAAATGAAAGCAATGTACCAACCAGATGGAATGTGTTGAGCTGCAAGAAGATGAAAACCTGATTAATGGTGACTTAAGCAATGAAGACATTTAATTGTCTACAGGTAAGTAGGCCATCCAGGGCTGGTACTGTGCATCTGTAATGTCGTCAAGAATCTGGGCTCCTCCCATCTTTCTGTTTCACCGTTATTAGCTTTTGGTTATTATGCATCTTACTTTTGGTTGGGAAAATAAAGGCTCCTCCCCCACCAAAGAGGTTCACATCCAAACACTCAGAACCTATGAATATGTTACTTTACATAGAAAAATGGATCTTGTAGATGTGATTGAGTTAAGGGTCTTGAGATGGAGAGATTACCCTGATTTACCCAGATGGGCATAACGTAACCACAGGATCCTTACGGGAGGGAGACAGGAGAGTCGGAGTCAGAGAAGGAAATGTGATGACAGAAGCAGAGGCCAGAGAAACAGAGAGATGTGAACATATACTGCTGGTTTTGAAGATGGAGGAAGGGCCCATGAACCAAGGAATGCAGGCAAACTTTCAAAGCTGGAAAAGCTCTGACTTCTAGAACTGTAAGGTAGTAATTTTTCTAAGCCACAAAATTTGTGGAATGTGGCAATAGAAAACTACGGTTGCAAGATAGCTGCCAGAGTTCCAGGTATTATGACTGAATTTAATTTTCATATTAAATACAGGAAGAGGGGGAGGGGTTAGAAGGACAGAACATGCTGCATCTACCCTTTTTGTCAGGAAAACAAACTTTCACAGGTGACCTACCAGCTGATTTCCTCCCACATATCATTGGCCAGGACTTAGATACAATGGCCACTTCTAGCTGTAAGGGAGGGTAGGAAACGATATCACTTTCTAGTTTCACATTTTATGGCTGGATTCAACTCATTATTAATGACAGCATAAGAGGGTTGATCCGAGGTGTAGAATGTAGGATTATCTGACTGAAGATGCCTTTCATCTGGAAGAAAGGGTCCAGGGAAAATCTTGGTCCTAGGTGCCAGGTGTCATTAGCCCTCAGCAGCCTGAGGCCGAGTGTTTGTGTATTTCAAAAACTGGGCTTCTCATAACTGGAGGTTTAGGTTGGATTTTTTGGAAAGTGAAACAGATATCATTTTCTAAAAAGAGCATTTGAGAGGCTTTGGTCAGGTAGTGCTGGTGTGTGCTTTGAGTCAGAATCTAGGAGGCTTGTGTTCTCCAGTCAGACATTTGCGCAGAGGGTCAAGTCTGCTCCAAAACTATAAGAAAGCTGGAAAATTACAGCCAGAAGAGCAGCTCTAGAGAGTACAAAATATGATGAGTTGGAGTGCAGAGGGGAAACAGAGGTAAAACCAGTATACTCTTAGTGATATAATGCAGAGAAAAATAGCTATTATTATTATCATAACCATCAGTGCTCATCTGTTTGCTAGCTCTCTGCTCAGTGAGAGGCAGCAGTAAGATTGGTTATTGTAATTAGAAAGTTTGGGTAGATGTCTGAGCAAAGAATATGACAATTGTAGCTTTTGGCAAAAGATCAAAGGCCTGTTATAGTATACCAGGAAGAACACACAGCACTGAGAACAACAGGGGGTGACTTTGGCAGGGAGAACAAAGCTAAACAAAAACTAAGTTGCCTTCAGTAGGGATCATGCTCATTGGTGTTGGTTGGCCCATAGGATTGTCTGGCTCATTCTGGCTGTTGGGCAGAAGTTTGTTTGTTGGAGTCCACAGACCTAGGTGGGGTGGGAAGCGCCATTCTTGGTCATCATCCCCCACCTCCTGCGGATATACTCATATGTATGCATAGATGTACATGTGCAAAGATAATCATTGCATCAATATTTGTAAATAACAAAAAAGCAGGTGCTGCCTTAATGTCCATCAGAAGGGGCCTGGTTAAATAAATGATGCTATATCTATAGAATGGAATGCTCCAAGGTCATCTATGTGGCTGATATAAGTTTTGTATTACAGTAAGGGAATCAAGCAAGATGCAGAGCAGTGAGTAGAATATACTCCTATACAGGGGCCATTGTGTCTGGGGGTGGGGACTGAGGTTTTGGGGAGGAAGAGACATATTTTTGCTTGTACTAAATTTTTTACTAGATATATTATGCCAGTTATTTATTTTTATATAACAAAGGACCTCACAACTTAGGGACTAAACAACTATTTTATTTTTTTGTTGGGTGGTAGTTTTAATAAGCAAGGGACCTTATATAAGAGGCTTGTCATGGGTCGTAGCAAGCCAAGTATAACTTTGCACCCACCTGCCAGGATCTTGTACATTTATATGGCGGTCTCAATGAGGTTCAGTCATATATACAGTTCAGATAGTCTCAGCAGCATCTTGCTTTCTCAAGGCTGCATCTTTGAAATGTCTCTGGCTCTGGGAAATGTGGGCAGAATGTACCTTCCAGGGATAAGAGAGGGGGTAAGGGGCCTCTGGTGGCCTGGGTGCAGCTTGAGTTAACTGGAAGTTATATCCTCTTGATGACTACTTCCAAATCCCAGTTCCTAGAATCCAATGTAGAATGTATTTGCATACCATGCTTTGTAGAGATTCTTCTGTTAAATCATATTTTTATCTATTTAAATTTTTTTTTTCCTCTCATGCCCCTTTTAATAGTGCCTTCTTTCACTGGGAGAAGTTTCTTGTACTCCATGTGATCTTCATAAAACTATGAATCTCATTTCCAGAGCCATGTTAAGTTTGTTCAGGTATAAGAGCATCCCAAAGCATAACCAAAGTGTTCTCTTTATAGAATAAGACAAGCATTTGCTATATGTGGTCTTCTTTCTCTTCCTCAAATGTGCCCATTGAACTTCTCTTGGAGCCTTTTCACTGATGATCCTTCATACCGGAACACACACGCCTCCCAATATCCACAAGAACAGCTCTTGTAAGTCCTTCTAATAATGTAAAAAATACGCTGTGGTCAAAAATATCAGTCTTCTTTTCCTTGCAGGTTGAAATCTTCCAAGTTCTGCTCCTCTCCTTCTGTCTGCTGCCTCCTCCTCCCACACCAGAACCACGTGGTCATTTTTCCAACTCACACACACCAATGCTGCATCTCGTGCTCCATCCCAGCTAAACAACTGTTTTATTTTGTTATCATTTTAACAGTTAGCAATTAGGGCTGGGCTCATCTAGGCAGCTCTCTTGGTCTTCTCTTAGCCATGTGGCTACAGTCATCTGGTGACTGGACAGGAGTTGGATGATTTAAGATGAGCTCAGCGCCTGGCTGCTGATGCGGACTGTCATCTGAGCCATCTGTCTCCAGCATAGCTTCAGCATCTTGATACGATGCCTGTGTTTAAACAGAACAGGAACTGAAGCTGCAAGGCCTCCTGAGGCCTACATGCTAGAGGAACTCACACAATAACACTAGTGTCACATTCATTACTTAAACAAAGCTACGAGGCCAGCCCAGATCCAAGACTGAGGAAATAGACTCCACCTCTTATTGGGAGGAGCTGAAAAATATTTGTGGCACTTTTAATTTACCAAATGCACACATTATTGTTTCAAATAAAAGGCTACTTAATTAAAACATAAATATGGACTTTTGGTCAAGATGGCAGCATAGGCAGACATGGTTCACCTCTCCGTACAACTACATCAAAATTACAAATAAAATATAGAATGACCATCACTCAGAACCATCAGAAACTGAGTTGAATGGAAGTCTGATGACTGCAGAATTAAAGAAACCGCATCCATCCAGACTGTAGGAGGGGTGTAGACACAGAATGGTCTGGTCCCTTACCCACGTGTAGTGGATAAAAATTTGGGAGGGTTATCTCAGAAGTGAGGAGTCCCAACCCCACACAAGGCTCTCCAGCCCAGGATGCCAGTGTCAGGAAGATAAGTCCCCTTAATTTCTGGTTGAAAAAACCAGCAGGGATAGAGTTGGTGAAAGAAACTTCTAGAGATCCAAGCAGTTCCTCTTAAGGACTCACACACAGACTCACCTACTCAGACACACTCCCGCTGAGCTCAAGCACCAGGGTATGAAAGGAACAAGAGGCATACAGGGAGAAACTGAAGTGTCTGGCATCAAGGCAAGCAGATGCCATTGTCCCTTTTCTAAACCCTTCCCCCACAGAGCCAACAAGCTGGTGTCCTGAGACTCCGTCAACCTGGCTAACACTGTTTGATCCACCCTGGTGGTCCCCAGAGACTCTGCACTACCCAATTTATGGACCCACCCAAACTGCTTTTCCATAGGAATGGCTGGTCTTGGTTCATGTTTCACAACTTACTAAGTCCCCTCAAACAAGAAATAGTTGGCCTCAGTGAGCCCCAGGATCAGCACTAACAGTAGCCAGCCTAGATTCACAGCTTGACTTCACCTGGGATTCTCCAAGTCTAGCACAGGTAACAGCCATCTCAGATTGCTTTATAGCTCAGGTAGAGTGCCCTGGGCAAAACACAGGTGGCGGTTGACCTTGGTCTGCACCACCTGGCAAACCCCAGAGCCAGAGTACCCAGTGGAAAGATACAGACCCTGTCGGAGCACCACCACCCTACCCCTGCACAGCTGAGCCTCCATGGAGGGTGGAGGTTGGCGGTAAGTGGTCACAGCCAGTCCTTACAGCTGACTGGCCTGGGTAAATCCCTCCCATTGATCTACCAACAACATCCAAAGCTCAACTATAAGAGGAAGGTATACTGAGCCCACACAAAGGGTGCACCTTGAGTACTCATCCTGGGTGATAGGGGAGCCTGTGCCACTGGACCCTATAGGACACCTACTACATTAGGCCGTACTACCAAGAAAAGGAGTCATAGCAACTCTACCTACTGCATCAAAAGAAACTTAGGGAGGCTGCCAAAATGAGCAGACAAAGAAACATGGCCCAAATGAAAGATCAGATCAAAACTCCAGAAAAGAGCTAAATGAAATGGGGATAAGCAACCTGTCAGACGCTGAGTTCAAAACACTGGTTGTAAGGATGCTCAAGGAACTTAGTGAGGACCTCAACAGCATAAAAAAGATCCAGTCAGAAAGGAAGGATATGGTGATTGCTGGGGGGAGGGGAGTATAAAGGGACTAAATGATAATGGAAAAAAATATGATAAAGATTAAAAAAAGAAATGAAGTGTATGCTAATTGAAATAAAGAACAATTTACAAGGAAACAACAGTAGAATAAATGAAGCCAAGAATCAAATCAATGATTTGGAACATAAGGAAGCAAAACACCAATCAGAACAAGAAGAAGAAAAGAATACAAAAAAAATGAAGATAGTAAAAGCAGCCTCTGGGACAACTTCAAGCATTCCAACCTTTGCGTCATAGAGGTGCCAGAAGGAGAAGAGAAAAAGCAAGAAATGGCAAACCTGTTTTTTAAAAAGATTTTATTTATTTATTTTTAGAGAAGGGAGAGAGAAAGAGAGAAACATCAATGTGCAATAGATCAATTGATAGGTTGCCTCTCTCATGGTCCCCAACCTAGGCATGTACCCTGAGTGGGAATTGAACTGGCAACCTTTCAGTTTTCAGGCTAGCACTCAATCCACTGAGCCACCCCAGCCAGGGTAGGGAATCTATTTGAAAAAATAATGAGAGAAAACTTCCCTAGTTTGGTGAAGGAAATAGATATACAAGTCCAGGAAGCACAGAGAGTCCCAAAGAAGATGGATACAAAGAGGTTCACTCCAAGACAAATCATAATTAAAATGACAAAGATTAAAGATAAAGAGAGAATCTTAAAAGCAGCAAGAGAAAAGAAGTTAGTTACCTACAAAGGAGTTTCCATAGACTGTCAGCTGATTTCTCCAAAGAAACACTGCAGGTTAGAAAGGATTGGCAAGAAATATTCAGAGTCATGAAAAGCCAAGATTGCTCTATCCAGCAAAACTATCATTTAGGATCGAAGGGCAGATGAAGAACTTCCCAGACAAGAAAAACTGAAGGAGCTCATCATCACCAAACCATTATTACATGAAATGTTAACGGGATTTATTTAAGAAAAAGTAGATCAAAACTATGAACAATAAAACAGCAAAAAAAAGTATTAATAGTATTTGTAATAAATTTATAGGATTTTAAGAATTAGTGGAGCTTCAGAGATTATCTGGTATAAAAACCTCCAGCTTTTTTTCCAAAGATTTTATTTATTTATTTTTAGAGAGAGGGGAGGGTGAAAGTGAGAGAAATATTGGTGTGAGAGAGAAACATCAGTTGGGTTGCCTCTCATACTCTCCCAGAAGGGGGACCAAATCCCCAACACAGGCATGAGCCATGACAGGGAATTAAAACGGTGACCTTTTGCTTTGAGGAACGATGCCCAATCAACTCAGCTATGCCAGCCAGGGCAATGCCCTCCAGTTTTATAAATGAGAAAACTAAGGTCGGAAAGGTAAAGTAACTTAGATAAAGTAACATAGTCAGTTCCTAGGAGTAGCATCAGGATTAGAACCAGATCTTCTGACTTTCAGTCTTGTGCCCTTAAATCCACGGTAGTGGCTTAAATCCACAGCAGCCTCTTGCAAACAAAGCTTATTCATGATCCTGGATCAAGAGGTAGTGACAACTTTGTAGCCCTACTGCTTTTGTAGTTAAGAACTTTAAAGGTTACATCTCAACCAAGTAAAGGAAAAGACTAAAGAAGGAATTCAGTCAATTCTGAGAAAAGTAAAATCAGAATTTTAATTATCTAGTTTATCTAGTCTCAGTGCTCCATTTTTTTAATTAAAAAAAAGAAACCTAGCCTTAGTTTATTTGTGGAATAAATAATTTACCAAAATTTTAGTCAAAATTGCTTTATAAAATGTTCAGTGGGTGACCGTGCAGGGGGAGACTGTGATGGTAGATGAGATCTCCAAGTCTCAGGCCGCCTGGTGACACGATCTTCAGGAAGACCCTCTGGAAAGAAACACCAGCCAAAATCATTTTTGAGGATGATCAGTGTCTTGCTTTCCATGATATTTCCCCGCAAGCACCAACACATTTTCTGAAGCATGTATCCCATATTTCTGTGGCAGAAGCTGATGATGAAAATCTCTTTGGACATTTTTGATTGTTGGCAAGAAATGTGCTGCTGACCTGTGCCTGAAGGAGGGTTATCACATGGTGGTGAATGAACGCTCAGATGGGGGCAGTCATGTTCATCTTCATGTTTTGGAGGTTGACAGATGTAGTGACCTCTTGGTTAGGCATGTTTTTGGAATAATTTTCCCTTCTCTGGGCAATAATATGTTAAACAATACACATATTTTTGCCTGTGTATGGACAGATTGAGGGATAATTTGAAAAACCCATACATAATAAAAGACATTGTTGCATGGTCAGAAAAAAAAATGTTCAAATAGGTCTAGAAGATTTTTCCTTTTGGGATATTTTAAAAACCAAATGTACTATCAGGTATATTCAAAGTATCCTTCTTGGTCCCAATGGCAATTTAGTCTTTAATTAATGTAATATTGATTATTAATTGGTTGGTTAATGCATTTTAAAATTAATTCAACAAGTGTTTATTGTAAACTGACTGGTTCAAAATACTATGCTGAAAATTGTAAAGGATATAGAAAAGAATAAGGTATCTACTTCCCTCTTAAGAAGCTTAATATCTAGTCGTAGGCAAATATGAGTATAACTAACTACAACATGAGGAGGAATGAACAAGATCCTCTCGAGGAGGTATTAGCGAAGGGGAATGAGATACAGAAGAATGATTATGGCAATGCTGCCTGGGCAGAGTGGGAAAGTCCATATTATTATTTGTGGCAGAAAGGAAAAAGAACCAAAAGAGATAATTTTTTTCTTTCTAAATTTAGAGTGATTAGGAGAATTCCCTCAGAGAAAGTTAAAGTTGGGAGATTTAAAAGGCTTAAATGCTTAGGATGCATGTCTGAGATATTGGGAACCCTCAGAAAAAAGTGTCTTTTTTTCTCACTTAAGGGGATCTTTTTGGTACATATAGTTCTGAACTGAAGAATCCTTTTAATTACTACCATGCATGGATCTGGATTAGAGGGAGTCTACCAAACAACTGAAATCAAAGTTCTGGCATGCCAAATGAGCAAACGCATGTAAGTAGTCCTACTAACAGAATTCTCCTAACCAGACGGACTTCTTTTCAGGATTGCTAACACAGTATCATAGATTATAAACTCTAATGAAAGAAAAGAGAGATGCAGAAAAATAATGTCTTATTTTATTAAAGATTATCTCATGCTCATTTATTGATATTTTCTTTTTTTGTTAAAAATCATCTGCACAAAATGGTAAACAGTTAGGCAGAAGTTCCTTAAAAAACAACAACAGCTCTGGCTGTTGTGGCTCAGTGGATTGAGTGTCGGCTTGCAAACTGAAATGTCACCGGTTCGATTCCTGGTCAGGGCACCTGCCTGGGCTGTGGGCCAGGTCCCCAGTCGGGGGCGTGTGAGAGGCAACCAGTCAGTATATCTCTCACACATCCATGTTTCTCTCCCTCCTTTTCTCCCTCCCTTCCCCTCTCTCTAAAAATAAATAAAATCTTTAAAAAAAACAACAACAATGCTGAGGTTGGTCTAAATTACAATAAGAATAAATGATAAAACATCTAAACTGTTTATTAAAACATAAGCCTATACTCTGACCGGTGTGGCTCAGTTGGTTCAGTGGCATCCTACAAGGCAAAAGGTAACTGGTTTGATTCCCAGTCAGGGTACATGTCTGGGTTGTGGGTTCAGTCCCTGGTCAGAGCATGTGCTAGAGGCAACCAAGCGATGTTTCTCCCTCTCTCTCTCTCTTCCTCCCATCCCCTCTAAATAAATAAATAAATAAATAAGAAAGAAAAAGAAACATAAACCTCCAAACCAATCCTTTCAGAGCCTTAAAACCTTGAGAGCAGGTTGAAGTGATGTGAGGATGGAGTTTTAAACAGCTATTGTTGCTCTTTTTTGGTTTAAATAAGACTCATTTTATGAGTGCTTATGTTATTTTTCAGCATCTGGTCACCTTATGAGATGCAGGTGTTAATGGAGCACAGGAAGCATATCATTGAATAAATATGAACACTGTATTTTTCTTGAGGGACAACACATATTCTTGGGACTTTTATTGAGTTATATTTTACTAGTCCTAAAATATTTAGAGTTATGTACTTAAAAGATACAGAGCATAGGTATTACATCCACGAAAGTATTTTAGTCAGTGAATGTTCAATGTAGCAGGTAGAGATGAACTTAGCACGTCTTGTAGACTGAACTAGGAACAGACTCCTCAGCCATAAAATGCACTTAACAGTCTATTTAATAGTGGCGAGGTCCTTGAAAATGCAATATCCATGCTAATCTCGCCTTTTTCTAAATCACGGATGAAAAATAGGCCAGTGAGGTAGAGCCTTCTCTTTCTATTTAAAGTGTGACATTTAATTTATTTAAACAACTACAAAAACTTTATTAATTCAATATTAGATAGGCATGCTGAGAAAGTAGAGAACTTTATTAAGAACACAAGTTTTTTTTTCCAAATTTGATGTGAATGTCAGAGATCTCAGGACTCAAGAAAATCTCTGTTTGAGCAGGATTGCTGTTAAATTAGTAACGCCAAAGAAGGGCCAGGAAAAAAAAAAAAGCAACTCAGAATGTAATTAAATCTCACACTGTGAAATGGCTTAAAGGACCTGAGTATTTTACAAAAGGCAAGAGGCAAATATTAGAAAAGGAGCCCCCAGAGAAAGGTTTTCCATTTCCCTGATGCCTCTAGGGAAAATTCATTTGTGAAGAGAAGTATATACAGACAGAAAGCTTCCAGCAGAGAGCAAACCAAGCAGTCCCGGCTTTTTGGTGCATTTCATTTAAACCACAATGTTCTGTAGAATTCTCTGGAAAGGAAAATGCAGGGTATCTGATATACTGTAATTGCATTTCATCGGGGTCTATTTTGTAGAATGACTGTCCACACTTTTCTTTTCCAGCCCCTTTCATTTATCTGAATAGGATTTAGTACTCTCTGACCCTACCCTCACAATCAGTCCAAATGTATATCTAGGGTAATGCTATAGCTCCAGTCCTTCCCAAGAACAATTATAAAGAACAAGCACTCCAGTATTTGAAAAGTAAACACAATGATACTCCATGACAGCTTTGGGAAGGGGCTTTGAAAAAAACTTAAAGAAAAAAAATGTGTTCTTCTCATGCTCTCTTGGATTGCAGATTTGGATGCCATAATTGAAGGGAGGAGACACTTCCCTTTTCCTCGCCCTCTCCTCCAGACCCTGAAAGAAATCCTCAAGGAGAAAGGGCACCTAGAGGTTATCCCTCCTGCTTAACCGACTACCATGGATTCAATAACAGTTTAGTTCTGTTCCGTTCAGCTCTTATTCCAGAAAACTAACTCCATCAATTATAGAAGATAACTTTTTATAGATAGAGTTTTTTTCCCCGAAACCTGTCTTCACTGCATATCCAGGCAAGATTATTTTTCTTCACACCATCCTAGTACCTAGGTCCTTTCCTTCATTTTATGAGAATCATTCAGGTGATATGTAGTAGCTACTATTACTGGGCACATGTGGTATCTCATTTAGATTTTTAAATCCATGTTCCTAGAGGCAGAGTGTTACTATTGACAATACCTGCCATCCCCTTTCTCATTGAAACCAGACCCCCAACTCACTGTCAAACAAAATGGTAATAAAATATATTTTTTATTTCATGTCCCATCCTACTCCTTGGTGCTCTTTTTTAGTTGGCAATCTTTAAACAGAAAAAATGGTGAGCAAAAGCAAAAAAAACAAGTGGGGAGAAAAAGGCTTTATTTTGTCACTTACCTTGTTTCTTTGGTATGGATTTTCATTCTTCACTAGAAATAAAAATTTATTTAAAAATCTGACTTTAAATCTTGATGTACTTACTGTAAAATTTACAGGTTGGAACCTCCTACCATTTTGATTTATATGATTTTAAAATGGAATTCTTATCATTTTCCTCAGGGACACTTTTTGGTTTGAATAGTTCTTACTGGCAAGTTGCCTCCTTTATATTTAGCCCAAATTTTCACTTTCAAAGACCGTTTTAGACAAGTACCATGATAGCTCTAGCCAATGGATCTGTGTGCCACATAATAGAGTGTGACAATCCACTCAGTTGTGAAAGATACTGGAGATAAAGTAATAAAGTAGCATTTGTTTTATCACACTGGCTTCACAAATCTACTTAAACACTGACCCAACAGAGTTACTCATTATTGGAAATTATAGATGTTTATAATTCTCCAAAATATGTTGGGTTAAGTTATATCATATATTATATATTTAAATTTAAATTCAAAATCTTGGGCTGAGAGAGATGTAGATTTGTCATACTCCTTGGAGGTTTGGGGACCATGAATCAATGAATACATTACATTGGCACATTAAAGAACTCTTTTTATCAGTAAAAGTCTAAGCACAATCCTGTGTTTTAATAACTTTTAAAAACAAGAGTTTTAAAATCTTATGATTTTATAAAATGTAGACTTCCATACCAAATCGTATCTGTGGAACTTTATAGATTTATATTTCCTGTCTTATTTGCATCTAGAAATAAAGTTATAAAAATATGAATGCATGTTCTTAGAATTGTTCCTAGATTCTGTTATGCTAACACTTTTTGAACTATGTGGCAGGAACATGTACTAGTTCTTTTATTATCCATATCGACAAAATTATTTTTATATGTATATTATATACATAGATACATTTGAAAAATCTGTATTTGTGTACAAGTAATTCCAAGTGACATCTGAAACTGACAGTAAAAATAACAATGATTTATAGTCTCCTGGGCTGCATGTAATGTTGGTCTACAAACTCCTTAAGAAAAGGCTACTCAATAAATATTTGTTGAATAAATAAATAGATGCATAGGTAATTATAATTAACTTGATTAGCTTTATTTAAGCAATAAAGAAATTTAAATTACTTTATTCACAGCAGATAACAGTTTAGGCTGATTTCATTTTGGTCCCATTCAAATAGAAAGTCAGCTTTTGAAGTCCTAAAAGCAATTTGTCATCTATAAGGCTGTTTGATGGTTTGAAATAAGGGTGACTGGAGGTATATGTTTGTGTGTGTAAAAGAGAAAGAGAGGAAAGGTAAGGGAAAGAGGAAGAAAAGGTGGAGTGGGAAGGGAAGGAAGCTGAAATGTTCTACAGAGAATCTTTCCTGTATCAACTACATTTGGCTACACAGTGGAATAATTTATATAACAAAGGCAGAATAACCGCTTTATTTCTTTTTCTTTATTTACCAGATTTTAAAATAATTAGTGGCTTACTTCATCCTCTATTGGTGACCTTTTCTTTTTTTAAAGTATCATTATGAGCTCAAGGAGAATTCAACAGACAATTCAGCAATTAACATTTGATGTGTTTCAATCCACTATAGTTCTTATGCTTACTGATGTTCAATGTGGCCAAATGGTAGTCTCCTCAAGTTGGCTCCTGAGTCTTTTTTGACATTGACCCTAGTGGTCTTTGATAGTTTCCTTGATGTCTGGAATAAAAAAATGTTCCAGATTTATTTTTGTACATTTGTTTTCCAACGTGTAATTAGCTATTTCTAAAAGGATCCCTGGTTTCCTTTAATAGGAATAGTATTTCAAGACCACAATCTGTGTGCTAACGATGTTCATTGTTAACTCAGTCTTTGTTTTTTAGTCCTTTCAGTAAAAAGAGCTAGGAAATGTGTTTTCTTTCTAATCACTCTCTCCTTTTCTCCCTCCCACCTTCGTTTTTTCCTTCCTCCCTTCTCCTTTCCTCTCTCTTTCCCTTCTACTTCTGCGTTCCTTATTTTCTTCCTTTCAATAATTCAATAAAATAGAAAAAATGAATTCATACTGATATTTAACTTCTATCTTACACCTTTAACTCATTTTTCCCATACCAAGAATCCTGGTATCAAAACACCAGGGATGACAGAATTCAAGTATCACATAATCTTCATATTCTTTATCCCACTTTACACATACTGTATTCTGAAAGCAACAACACTAATCTTAATATGAACATGATTCTAACAATATTTTCTTTATTTTTAAAACAGATCTTTTTTCTTAGGGTATATCCTTGAGAGCTCGTTTGGAGGTTCTAACAGGGGAGTGCAGCTACTCATATACGCTTGACGGAAGACCTCTCCTCTAGTTGGGAAGGCCGTCCTCTTTGACCAAGCACGCAGTTTCAGGAGGGATGCACATAGATTGGTAAGGGAGGAAGGGGACACCCACCTAGCTGGCCAGATCAGCCGAATCAACCCTGGCGATCAATGCGGTGACAGATGTTGCAGTCAGATCGCCCTCACATCTGGATATATCCTCTAAGGGATGTACCATCAAATTATTGTTTTAAAGTCCCTTGGAACAAGTTATTCTTTGTGTATAGAGCCACCAACTGGATACACATTTAAGTTCTTTTGTTTGATTTTATTTCTGATTTTTAGGGATTTATTTTTTCCATTTAATTTTCTTTCATAATTAAGATTCAAAATTCATAGTCATACTAACAACAGTCATAATTTAAATATTTTGTCCTTTTTTGTGTGCAATTCATGAACTTTTGAGTTTTGAGTTATAGACCTGAAAATGAATGAAAGTAACTAAAATCTGTGTTTAATCATAGTCCTGACATTTATTTGCTGTATCTCAGGGAAATTACACAATGTTTCAAATCAGCATTTCTAACAGTGTTTCATGGACCACTCCATAGAATGGGAAGTGGGAGGTGAGGTAGGGTGTGAGGGTAAGCGTCCATGGTTGGCCCTGGCTGGTATAGCTCAGTGGATTGAGCACTGGCCTGTAAATCAAAGAGATGCTAGTTCAATTCCCAGTCCAGGGCACATGCCTGGGTTGCAGGCCAGATCCCCTGGTAGGGGGTGCTTGAGAAGCAACTATACATTTATGTTTCTCTCCCTTTCTTTCTCCCTCCTTTCTCCTCTCTCTAAAAATAAATAAATAAAATCTCTTTTTAAAAAAGTATTATGTGCAGATTTTAACTGTCATAAATATAATCTTAAAAAAAAAAGTTACGTGCAGATTTTAGCTGTCAGGAGTTAGGTGCAGCTACCTCCAAAGTTGTCCAAGAATCAACTGTATAGAATTTTAGGCTTATTTTACCATGGAGTCTTTCTTTTTTTTAAAGAGTTTATTTATTTATTTCTCGAGAGGGGTAGGGGGAGAGACATCGATGTGAGAGAGATACATCAATCAGTTGCCCTTTGTACGCTCCCAACCAGGGACCGGGGACCTGGCCGGCAGCCCAGGTATGTGGCCTGACTGGGAATTAAACTGGCGACCTTTTGGTTTGCAGGCCAACACTCAATCTACTGAGCCGCACTAGCCAGGGCCACACATAACTTTTGACTCCCCCGAAACTTAATTATCCCTCAGTATCTACAGAGGATTGGTTCCAGGACTCCCCAACCCCATGGATACAAAAACCCCAGGATGTTCAAGTCTCCTATGAAAAATAGCATAGGTCAATGCTTACAGTGGGGTCTTCTTGTCCACAGACTCCCAAGTGTGGATTGAAAACAGTGCAGGTATTTATTGGAAAAAAAATCCACATGTAAGTGGACCCACACAGTTCAAATTTGTGCTGTTCAAGGGTCAACTGTATTCTCTTGGAAAATCTAATGTATAATACACATAAAAGGCTCTGAGAAGACCTGAAGTAAGATATCCTTTTTTGATCTGTGGAATACATTGTTTTCAAACTCGTTTCTGCATTTAGAGACAATGCTCATAATTTTTTTTTTTTTTTTTGGCAATAGTTATTTCACTGAATGAAAATTCTGTGGGACATACTTTGGAAAATGTTGTTCTCAAGTTTTCTTGTATGTCAGAAGGGTATAATAACTGCTCCAACCATTCATTTTCTCAGCGTGGTTGTGAGGATCAAATAAATTGCATATGAAAGACTTTCTAAAAGAAACTACTGTTTTGTTAATGGTTCTATTGAAACTTGGAAATGCTGAGGTTAACTCTAACTCCGTGCTACTTAGAGGGTAGATTTAGTCCCTGGATGGGACAAGGGTATTATGAAACTTGGGAGATTTCAGAAAAATGGAAAACAGACGTACAAGGATCAATTGATGAAGATGTACAGACAGGAAAAGAAATTCTGTTTCAAACAGCTATAATCAGATGAATGGTTTTCACTTAGAATCAGGGAAGCCCTGGGCCAGACATAGAAAAAAAGGCTTGTTCTCTTAGTGGATGCAAACGATCTAGGAAAGGGACTAGAAACTACCATAAAAGTATGATTTATGTGAGGAAATTTGACTAGCGCATTAAGTATTTATTGGCAATAAGTACATATCTTTGATAAGGTATGTATTTGTTAGGGATGCCATACAAAACACC
Organism: Mormoops blainvillei; assembly: GCA_004026545.1. Classification (NCBI taxonomy): domain Eukaryota; kingdom Metazoa; phylum Chordata; class Mammalia; order Chiroptera; family Mormoopidae; genus Mormoops; species Mormoops blainvillei. The sequence goes on from PVJD01000029.1 coordinate 206,422, forward strand.
TAAGCGGCTTAAACAACAGAAATTTGTATTCTCACACATCCGGAGGTTAGAAATCTGAGATCAAGGTTTCGACAGGGTTGGGTTCTTCTGAGACCTCTTTCCTTGGCTTTCCTAGGCAGTTGTCTTCTCTGTTTCTTCATATGGTCTTTCCTCTGTGCATGGGCATGTCTGTATACAAATTTCCTCTTCTTCCAAGGTTATTACTCATGTTGGGTTAGGGCCTACCCTCATGACCTCATTCAGAGGCCTCATTCCTGAGTATGTGTTATGGATAGGCACTGGACATTCAGAGGTGATAGTACCTACTGGAAGGAAACAGCAAGAGTAGGAATGTAGATGCAGCGGTGGGGCAGTTCAGCTATGATTTAGAAGGCTTCGAAATCCCCTCTATTCTTTATTCAATGAACATTTTAAGTACTAACTTTGTTAATACTGTGCTGGAAAAGAGAGACTGATACCAACTTTCATCATTTGAAGTTGTATATTTTTCACATATTAATATTTCTGAAATTTATATGTTTTACAATCATAACTAGTTTAAGTGGTAACTTTTCCCCCTTTTTAGTGGTAAATAAAATACTGATGCTTTTTACAATTGGTGGAGCCAATTAGATTTCATAAAATGTGATTTCTGGTCTGCCAAACACAGTTCTTGTTCATAAGATGATTAAATCTTGCAATGTACTGGATTTCCTCCTCCTATTTGTAACCATTTAATATCCTTAATCATCTTGCCTTTTTCCTCTTCACCTTAAACTTGTGTTTACTCAAGTTCTTGTACTATACTGTATTCCTCATTCTTCAGCCAAATGAAAGACTTTTCATATCTCTATCTTCAGCCCCAACTTCCCTCCTAGTGTCTGACTCATAACTGGCACCTGAGTATTACTACTTGGTTGTCTTGATGTCAACTCAAAAGGAACACAATGCAGATCTTTCTCTCCAAGTCAGCTTCTCCTCTAGGATTCCCTAGGTCTTTCAGATCTCTAGTAATTCAGACTTGAAATCTTGGGAACCCTCTGACTTTTCCCTCTTTTGTTTCACTTTTTCTCCTCACCTAGGGTGTTACCAAGACTTGTACATTCTTCCTCTTGCATTACCGTCTCGGTCCAGGTCCTTGTCTAATCATACAAGGACTACTATAATGATTTCTACTTCTTCCTCTGATTTATCTTATCCATAATCACCTTAAATTTTCTCTAACACTTTACTATGCACTTGACTCCTGGCTAAAAGTAATTTAATGGCCTCTTACTGATCATTGGATAAATTCCAAACACCACAGCCTGGTATTCAAGGCTCTTCATAATTATTCCTTTCCAGCTTCATCACCCACCATGTAAGCTGGAGGAAGTGTTCTGCACTTTTCAGCTGCCACAAATTTGGCTTGAACACTTTCCTTTGTCTGAAGCCCCATTCCCATACTCTTGGCTTATATAAGCACAGGTTTTCCTTCCAAGCTCAGTCAACTCCTCCAGGGAGAGTATTCCCTGATAGTTTTTAGTTTATAGTAAACTCTTTTCTCTGAACTCCTATAGTGCTTAATGTATATATCAATAATCTGCATTTATCACATGCTCCCTTCTGTTGCTTTCCATCCTTTTATGAAAATGTCTCCCCAATAAGAATTAAGGACCTTGAGGGCAGAGGCTTCGCCATATTTGTCCATATTTCCAAGGCCAATGGTCTTTTAAATATAGGACTAAATTTTATATCTGGAAGTTTACCTCACTCATTTCATAGATTAAGAAACAAGATCCAGAGTTGTTAAGATCATAGCGAGATATCTGCTGGTACTTACGGATTATAAATTAGAGGGGTGTGCTTATACAGAATGGCAGGATTCAGAAGGGAGGAATGAGAGCATTCTCTGAACAAGGAGGAAATGTAGTTGTTTTTGGCAGCTAGGCAGCTAGGCAGTTTGGAAAACCTGCCTGATAGGGAACGTGCAGTGGCTACTGGAGGACAGGGCTGTTCTTCTGCATAACCCTCAGGTTCTTGAAAATGCTCCGACATTCAATAACGTTTCTTACGTGAAGTGCCTTCCCAGCCTTAATACATTCTTCTTCGCAGGCAGGTAGCTTTAAGAAAGTGAAACAGGTTGGATTTTTGATTTCTCGAGGGCACAGGCCCAGAAGAAGACCCACTGCCTGGTGATGAGAACCAGCTAAGGGCTCTCCGCGCTGTGAAGCGAGCCAGGACGCGCCCCTGGCAGGAATTCGTGGACTAAGCAGCCGGCCTTGGCTGCGGCCCCAGGAAAGAAGAGCAAGGGGCTTTCCACCTGCCCCCAGCGTAACCCGGGATCGCAGGCCTCTCGGGTTCCAGCCCCTCGTGCCACGCCTCCTAAATCCACCGCCTCCTCTCCGCGCCTTTTCCCCGCCCCGCCCCTCACGCTGGACGGGCTCGCTCCCGCGCCGGGCGCCCGGGCGGGAGCGAGCGAGCGGAGACGGAAGGCCGGAGGGACGCTGCGCCGCGGGGGCGAGCGCGCAGGCGCCTTCTTAGAACCTACGGCCAGCGCCGGTCTGAACTTGCAGAGGGCGGAGGGGTAAGGATCCCGGCCTGGGGTTCTGGACTGCTGGGTCAGGGTCGGGAGGGGCTGGGCACTCGCGAGACGTCGCTACTGCGCAGCCGGCTACTCGGCTCCCAGCTCCTCTTCACTGAGGACAGCGTCCAGGCTTCCGCAGCCCAGCCTGCGACTCGCTCGAGTGTGGGATCGGGGACGGGGTTACGTGATAGTGGTGGGACCCCTTGGCTGGAGCGGCTTGGCCCCCGTTCCTGCGGTTCTGAGGGTCTGGCCCGCTGGAGAAAGGAGGAGGGGGTTGGGGTCAGGAGTGGTCCCTTTTGCGAGATGTGCTTACCTGGGATAGCAGCACTTCCTGGGTGTTGTGTCCACCTAAGGGGAAGGAACTTTCAGACTAAAAGGAACAAATTCGGCCCTGGGAAGTGGGCGACCGGCTTTTCTTAACGTTGAGACGCGCTGTCAGGGCAAAGCGGGACTGAACACTCAGCTGCCAGCGTGACGGCTTCCTGGCTTGGTGGATGGGTTCGAAAGTTACTCTGTTTTGCTTTACAGACGGAGAAGTTAATAAAGAACACTTCTTACGGTACAAGAAGAGCCTCACATAATATCTTTAACCATTGAGGACTCAGTAAAACTAGGTCCCTCGCCATTTCACATGTGAAGATCACCATTCAGCAAATATAGGACCTCGTACAGGATGAGGTTAGATCCAGATAAACCCACCGTTGAACCCATCCTAAGTTGAAAATACATTTAATACACCTAAACTACCCAAAATCATAGCCTAGCCTATCTTAAACTTGCCCAAAACACTTATATCAGCCTAAAGTTGGGCAATTATCCTGAGTTTCATCTCAACAGTAATTGTCTTCTCCTTCTCACCACAAGCAAGAGACATATAGGTGGTTTTGTAGACACAGGAGATGTGAAAACAAAATCCAAAAGACGCTGGCAATACAGTAGTGCACTGTGAGTATAGAGTATTTGCCCTTGCGATGGTGTGGCTGACAGGGAGCTGCAGGCGGGCTGGCTGCTGCTGCCCAGCATTAGGAAGATTGTATAGCGTGTCACTACCAGGAAAAGACAGAAATGAAAAATTCTACTGTGGTTTCTACTGAACGCTTATAGGTTTCTCGCTGTGGTAGTATTGAAAATCCTAGGTTGAGCCCTGGCTGGTGTGACTCAGTGGATTGAGTACTGGCCTGTGAACCCAAAGGTTGCTAGTTCGATTCCCAGTTAGGGTACATGTTTGGGTTGTGGGCTGGGTCCCCAGTTTGGGCGCGTGCAAGAGGCAACCTATCGATGTGTCACGCACATCGATGTTTTTCTCCCTCTCTTTCTCCCTCCTTTCCCCTTTCTCTAAAAATAAACAAAATCTTAAAAAAGAAAAAATCCTAAGTCGAGCCATGGTGAGTCGGAGTGGGAGGTCAGCCTGTACTTTGTGAGTACCCGCTTTCCGTCAACTTTTTTATAAGTGCAGGGAACAAAGCAACAGCTGAGACAGGAGGACCCCTCCCTGCTTGCATGGAACGTATTTATAATTCTAGTTGACAAAAAAAAAGTAATTTCCTTTTATACCTTTTTATTGGGATAGAACATGTATAAGATAATACTGTACTCAGATCATAAGTGGTAAGTTGGTGATTTATCATAAAGTAAATACATCTATTCACCACTCAAATCAAGAAACAACATTCTTCTCAGAACTTCCTGACGACCTCTTCCAATTACCATCCCCTCCTTTCTCCTAAGTCTCTTTCCTGATTTCTACTACCCTATTTCTACCACATAGATTAGTTTTACCTATGTAAGAGGCTTTCATAAGTGGAACCAAATATATTTTATAGTGTCCAACTTTTCTTAGAATTATGTTTGTGAGCCCTGGCTGGTGTGGCTCAGTGGATTGAGCACTGACCTGTGAACCAAAGGAGGGCGGCTCTTCTGGTTCCCAGTCGGGCCACATGCCTGGGTTTCAGGCCAGGTCCCCAGTAGTGGGCACTCGAGAGGCAACCATACAGTGATGTTTCTCTCCCTCACACCCTTCCTTCCCCTGCCTCTCAAATAAATAAATAAAATCTAAAAAAAAATCTATATATATGTTTGTGAGATTGTTTCATGTTGTGTGAAAATATTTCTGATGGTGAAAAGAATTAGGAAGAAAATTAAAGAAGTTAATGGTACAAACAGTAAGAGCTGGAAACCTTTGTGGTGTGGTCAGGGATGATCTTTTGAGAGGATGACTTGAGATAAAACATGAAGGACAAAAGATTGGCCAGTGAGTTGTGTTAAGAGCATTCCAAGCAGAGGGAATAGAAGTGGAAAGGAACTGAGGCGTGAATGAACCTGACAGGTTCTAGAAAGGAAGTACTTGTGGGAAAGTGGAAGGAAAAGAAATTGGAGAGGTAGGCAGGGGTCACATCATAGAGAGTCTTATGACTGGAGTATTTGGATTTTATTCTAAGTGTAATAGATGTCAGGAAGAGATATTATTGATATCCTTCAGTTTCTAACGTGAGCCCCTTGTGGAGGATGGGAAGGCCTATCCATTTTACTCATCAAAGAAACCTTATAAATGTGACAGTATTGGGCAACTATTGGGAATTAGGGGAAACATTAACATGTTGAGAGACCAGATCTTCTTTTGTAGTATCAGGATTTATATTAATTCAGACAGATAATATGCTTCCAGAATCAATTTAGAAGGCACTTTATAAATTAGTTTATAATTTATTCTGTACGCTAAAAATATTCTTGTCAAGTAGTCGCTCAGCTTGTGTTTGAAACTGTTAAAGAGGAACTTCTCTCTCAAGAAGCTTGTTTCATGTTTGGACAGCTGTATTTTTTTCTTTTAATTTATTGATTTGGGGGAGAGAGAGAGGAAGAGGGAAGAGAGACAGACAGACAGACATCAATTTGTTGTTCTACTCATTTATGGTTCATGGGTTGCTTCTTGTATGTGCCCTGACAATTCAACCCACAACCTTGGTGTATTGGGACAATGCTCTAATCAACTGAGCTACCTGGCCAGGGTGGACAACTCTAATTGTTAGAAAAGATTTCCTAAAAATTAATCAAAATACCTGTAACATTGGTTATCAGTTCTGGGTCCATACAGAACTGATAATTAATCATCTGTTATCTGTTGCCTCCCTTTCAGTTCTCATGCAGTTGATTTTTGTTGGTTTGTTTTTTCACATTTAAGAGCAGGACTTTCGAATTTATTTTAATTTATCCCTGTCATGATTTCTGGAGTTAGATTGGTCCATAGATGTTGTCTGTATCTCTTTGGATATGATTCTTTAGTGCATCAGTTAGTTGATCAGCATGATATTAGTTAAGCATTATGTTCTTTAAGTTCATTTTTACTATTAAGTGTTATTAGTAGTTTATTGGTTCATGGGGAAGTACTTAAATATGATTATCTGGTGCTGCAGATAATTGATTTAACTTGGTCATATTAATGATTTAAATTTCCAAGACAGAATATTTGTTAAGCTATATGTTTAAATTCAGGAATCAGCATTTGTAAAGTCAATTTTAAATGTGACCTTTAAGCAAAAAGTAGAGTGTTGTGTTGTAATTTTGGAATATATGGTGGAGAATGTTGATAAAAGGGGCTTTTTGAGTTAGACTAAAAGGGAATTTGAATAGCTTGTAATGATGTATAACCTGTCAAGCCCAAAATCAACATCACTGCACCCAGCATCAAAAAGTGATTTGATTTTAATTTTTTCTCTTACTTTGCCTCTGTGATAAAAGTTCTAGTGAACAGTAAAATGATAAAAGATGAATATAGTAGAAGGGAAGAAAGAGGGGATTTATATAACCCAAATATGAATAATATAGGTACATAGCCTTACTAAATGCTTTGTAACATTCTCTCTGATTAAGATGTTGGACTTCATTAGTTCTAGAGTAAGAAAATAGTTTTTGCCCATCTATTGATGGCATGTGCCAATTTTTCCTTAATTTTCAGATTTATTTAATTATATTTTAAAAATATATTTAAAAACATATATTTTATGGTAAAAATGGCCCCACAGTTTTTGGGGTTTTTTTTTTGTTGTTTTTTTTGGCTTTTGTTTTTGTTTTTATATCCTAATTTATGGATTGGAAATATTCTTTTTACTAAAAATGGTATATATGGTGTTGACTGGATATGTTCAGAAGTGGGGGGAAAGCTTTGGGAATGATTAGGGAAGTCTTTACTGAGGAGGTTGAACTTAAACTGAACTTTGAAGAATGGCCAAGATTTTTACTGGCAAAAGGAATTTGATCCAGCTTTTTTCAGGGAACTGGGATGGGTTTTGAGAATCAGTTTGAACATAGGTGAAATGTTTTAATGACCTGGATGTATTGGCCCACAACTTTTTAAAGCTTTCTAATTTTAAAACCCCCATGGGAAAAAGTGGGGGGGAAAATATGAAAGTGGTTAATTGCATTTTACTGCTTTTTGTATTTTTTTTTGAGTCGGGACTGTTCTTACTGATGCTTGCAAAGGTTTATTCTCTAAGATGGAAAGTTGGTATAGTTAGTGCAAGTATATTTTGGAAGAAAAGTAAAAAATCAAACTACATAAATTACTTTAGTGGAAGACTTTCTCAACTAAATAGAAAGATATAATTACCCTTTATTCCTGTTCCAAAGATAAATCACCCCTTTGTTTACCTTTGTGGTCTTATTTTTACCTATAGGTGAACATGCTCTGGATAGAATCGAATGTTCTACTATCTACATACCTCTGTTGTTTTTCTACACTCAGAAATGCTCGCTTGTAAGAGCAGGGCCTTTCTCTGTTGAGTCCCATTTCACAGAGAGAGTTACCTTTTGAGTATATTTCCCAACTATAGGACTAAGGAATAGGAGAATCAAAACTACCCCCTTTCCTCAGGGCCCTCCAACCATCCCTCTTCCCAGTTCTGCGTCTTTCCACTTGGCTTAATGGTTTCATTGTTATAGATATTATGTTCAGCTAAATCTTGATATCCTTTTATTCTTTCCCCCTGCAGGCTACTTCTTCATAGACATAAAAAAAAAATTCAGTATTTACCTGTTTGGAAACGAAGAATCACTTAAAATCCTGCCAGACTCCTAATTCCAAAGAATTGGCAACGTCCTCTATCGAGAAAGGAAGTGACTGACTGCACGTTTAAAGTATCCTGGCACTGGTCCTGTTTTTTCCTCCTTATATTTAAAGAAACATGGAGAAATGGTACTTGATGACAACTGTGGTCTTAATAGGACTAACAGTACGGTGGACAGTTTCTCTTAATCCTTATTCAGGTAACACATTTTTACTGTTTAAAAGATTGGTAAATACTCCTTTGAATAGTTTTTGTTTGTTTGTTTGTTGGCAATAGTTTACACTCAGGCTGGGTTGTTCAACCTTTTGGCATCTCTGGGCCACACTGGAAGAACAGTTGCCTTGGGCCACACATTAAATACATTGTGACATGTAATCACAAAAAAAATCTTCTAATGTTTTAAGTTAAGATATGATTTTGTGTTAGGCCACATTCATAGCCATCCTGAGCCACATGTGGCCCACGGGCCACAGGTTGGACTTCCCTGGTACAGTTTTCTGAATGGGACAGAGAAGAATTTCAGGTTTTATTGGTGTGGTCAAGAAAATACATTTAAACATCTAATTCTAATAAGAATTTGTGTAAGAGCTAAATAGAGGCATGGGCTTTACAATGTGGTTAAAATGGCCTGCAATTTTTATGTACTAAACTTTGGAGAGAGAAATAAGCTAGTACTTCAAGGGGGAGTAGAATCAAAGGAGGCTTGTGTTTGTTTGTTTTGTTTAGGGTAGAGAAAGCATGGCGCTAGGTTGAAAGGAAGAGATCAGTGGAGAAGAAGGTTGGGAGTGATGTGTGAGAAAGGGAGGGAGAACAGACAGTGTGGACCTGAAGACTGCAGATGGGATTACATTTAACCCTGTGAGTATTTATTTAGCACCTCTCATGTTCCAGGCACTATGCTAAGTTTTAGCAATACAAGATGAATGTCCAGTACTTAAAGTACCCACATTTTTGTGGATAAGTGCTCACAACATGGTGTGATAATTATATAACATAGAAATATGTGTGAGGTACAAAGGTAGCAAGTAAGTAAATGATCAGAATGCGTTATAGAAGACTTGTTGGAGATGATGTTTTGAGTTCAGGTTTGAAAGATGAGTTGGATTTGGGTACATTTTAGTTATATTAAAAAGGGTGAATTTTGAGAGATGGAATTCACCTGGAGGCACAGGAACACGTAAATTCATCCTCAGCTGGTCACAGAGAATATGTAATTACTAGAGTTAGGCTCCCACTTCATGCTTGAGTGTATTTCTAGTGAATAGGCTGGGCCAGCTGCATGACTCCTTTCATCTTGGCTAGAACCAAAGTAGGCAGGTCTTTTTTGTTCTGTTTCTCTCTAAGCTCACACCTAACTTCAGGTATGGAGTAAAACAAGTGTAAGAGAGGAACTACAAAATTGGCTTTATGCCAATTCCCAGAAGAAATTTGATCTCGGTCATACATTCTAAGCCTTTCTGATATTGAGGCAATTCACAAGTGGGAGGGTTCCAGTTACTCCACATTTTTCACAACATTTGGTAGTGTTAAACTTTTGAATTTCTGCCAGATTGCAGTGTGTGAAATGATATTTATTGTAATTTTAATTTTAATTTTCTTTATTGCTAAATTCATTTGATTTGAATTTAGTTAATTTCTAAATTATTGAGCATATTTTTTGTGTTTATTGGCCATTTGTTTTTCTTTTCTGTGATATTTGCTTATGTTGTTTGTACATTTCTATCAGATTTTTCCTTACAGATTCTATATATTTGTTGTTGCTTTTTCCTTATGTATTTTATATATTCTGGAAGCTAACCTTTGAACAAGTTGCAAATATCTTCTCCTAATTTATGGCTCATCTTTTCACACTTTAAGTTGCCTTTTCATGAACTGAAGCTTTTAATATTTTTTTTAAGTTTTCAATGATTTTTTATTTTTACTTTAAAAAATGTCAATTATAGTTGACATTCAATATTATATTAATTTCAAGTGTACAGCATAGTGGTTAGACATTTATATAACTTACAAAATGATGTCCCTGATAAGTCTAGTACCCACCTGACATCATACATAGTTATTACAATATTATTGACTATGTTCTCTATGCTGTATAGGAGTTTTTGATTTCAGGTAATGAAATTCATCAATCTTTTACCTTTATGATTTGTGCTTTTTGTATCTTTAAGAAATCCTTCCCTACTCCTAGGAAAACCACAAAGATATTTTCCTAAAATTTTCTTCTAAAAGCTTTAAGGTTTATCTTTACTATTTCCTTAAAATTGAAGTTTTTGTATAACACGAGAGATAGGGTTTTGTTTAAAAATTTTTTTCACATGGATAATTAGTTGTTCCAATTCATTTATTGAGTAGTGCATCCTTTCCCACTAATCTGCATTACCAGCTCTATATTAGGTTTTCATGCATGCATGGATCCGTTTTGGACTCTCCATTCTTGTCCGTTAGTGGGTTCAGTGCTGCCATGTCTTATTACTGTAATTTTACATCGTCTTGACATGTTGTAAGGCATGCCCTCCCAACTGGTAGTTCTGCTTCAGTAGTGTCTTAAGTGTTCTGGGCTTTACTCTTTCATGTTGTAATAGGCAGAATTTCTAAAAATGCTCCCCTTGCCCCAAGATACCCTGCAGAATTTCCAGAACCTGTGAAAATGATGAGATCTCACTTGGGGGTGATTTTATTTTTTACATGGAAAGTAGACTTTAAGATACGGAGACTGCATTGGATTATCCAGGTACGTGCAATGTAATCCTAAGAGACCTTAAAAGCAGAGAACTTTCTCCAGCTGGTGGCAGGAGACTCCAGAGAGATTGAAAGTGTAAGGACTAGACACCTGCTGGTTTGACAGTGGAGAAGGTCATAGGAAAAGGAATACAAGTGGCCTCTAAGTTGCAGAAAGTAGCACCCCCTCGACACTCAGCAAGGGAACCTCATTCCTATAAGTGAAAGGAATTGAATGATGCTGATAGCCTGAATGGGTTTGGAAGTGGATTCTTTTCCTGGCCCTTTGGATAAGAATTCAGAATCGTTGATACATTATTTTGGCCTTGTGAGACCCTGAGCAGAGAACTGAGTTAAGTCCACACAAACTTCTGACCTGCTGTACTCTGTGAGATTACAAAAGATTATTGTTTTAAGCTGATAAATTTGTATTAATTGTTATACAGCAAGAGAATGCTAACATATACATATATGTCTTTTTAAAAAATCAGATTATCGAAGTTCAGTGAAAAGCCTTGTTGGGATTTTGACTGGAATTACATTCTTCAGTACGTTTGATTAATGTGTGTGTGTGAGAGGGGAGTTGGCAATCATTAACATAGTGGGACATCTAATTCATTAACATGCTGTGTTGCTCCACTTATTTGTCTTTTTTAACACTTTTGAGTAAAATTTTATACTTTTCTATATAATAATATAAGCAGTTTTCAACCATTTTCATCTCATGGCACATATAAACTAATTACTAAAATTCTGTGGCACAGCAAAAAGATATATTTTTTCCAATCTGACAAAAAAATAGGTATAATTTTGATTCATTCACACCTGATGACTCTTGTGTTGGCTGTTGTCATTTTTAGATTTGACAATCTAAATTTCGCCCCTCTTTTAGTCAGGTATTGCATGTTTTAAAAATTCTTGTGAAAAAAAAATTGTTGTGGCACAACTGTATGCCTGCTGCATCACACTGGTTAAAAATTGCTGTTTTACATAAGGGGCTTACACACTGTT